>JAJOOS010000266.1:0-65818 GCA_029582725.1 Solanum chiquidenum
CTCTCATGTTGTTTTTTTATATGTTGATATGTTCATCCAGTTTAGTAATCTATGGAACATGCTTTTAGTGAAGTGAAAGGATACAAAAAGGTGATCTCTCGACTCCAAATCTCCTTGACAAAGTTTACACTTCTGGTTAGAGTCTATGATCATGATGTTAATCTATCAGTAGTTAGGAGTCTATTTTAGAATTCCAACAAAAGCATGAATCTAGATTTATGTCTAGCTGCATTTGCAAACATCATACTTGTCCAAGAAACTTTGTCTCTCTCCCCAATAAGTTGTAAGTAGATCATCTTGATGGTAACATTTCTATGTCAAAATAATTGAGTTTTTTCAAATAAACTCCTGGCTACTATAATCTTCTTAACCATCCAAGATGCCTGTTGTGGCAGTGGAGCTGATATGATATGATGGTTCTTGATGTAGAAATTGTGAATCAATCTGATCCAAAGCTTATCAGCTTTAGGAGCTAGATCCCAACATGTCTTTGTTATTCCTTCCTTGTTCCATATTTGTAGGTTAATAAGATTTAGTCCACCTGATGGCTTGGGAAGGCACATCTTGTCCCATGCTATTATGGGCCTTTTTGTAATAGTGTTGGTTCCTCACCTGATGTAACTTCTACAGTAGGCCTCAATAAGCGTTATGATCTTAGGGGGAATCACAAACAATTGAGCCAAACTAGTTGTGTTCTACCTGTATAAGAAAGTTATTTTGTAGTCCAAGAAGAGATTCTTGCTACAATTCTATGAATACGAGGAGGCCATTGGCCGACATACATCTTCTTGGTGGATAGTGGTATACCTAGATATTTTAATGGTAATTCCCCATGGGTAAAACAAAACTGCAGTAATAAGCTCTCTTGTATTTTCTCATTGATGACATCAAAGTAGAAAGATCTTTTACCAATGTTTGCTTGGTATAAGGCAACAATAGAAGGCTGATCACCTCTTGCAAATAATAAAAGATCATCTGCAAAACATAGGTGAGTAATAAAAAGTTAGGAGCACTTGGGATGATACTTGTATTGTCTATTTGCGTTGAAATTACTTAGACATCTGGTCAAATACTCCATAGAAATAGCAAACAAATAGGGAGAGATAAGGTCTCCTTATATAACTCCCTTAGAAGCTTCAAAAGGTTTAGTAGGCTCACCATTTACTATGATTGAATAGTGATCAGTTGCCACACAATCTAAAATACACTGAATGAATCTAGTAGGAAAGCAAAGTCCTTCTAGCATTTGTTTCACATAGCTCCACTCTACGTAATCATATGCTTTATGTAGATCAATTTTGATCGTGCACCTGGGTGAGATATGCTTTCTAGCATAGGCTCTCACTATTTCATTGGCCAGAATTATGTTGTCAGCTATTTTCCTACCAGGATCCAAGCCATATTGTACTTCACATAATATGGTTGGAATAACTTGCTCAAACCTTGTAGCAATAATCTTGGCAATTATCTTGTAAAGGGTAGAGGAGAAAGCAATTGGCCGATAATATTTGATGTTATTTTGTGTAACATTCTTGGGAATCAGGCTTATCACAGTACAATTAATAGGTCTACATATTTTCCTTGATTGAAAAAAATCCATTACTGCATCACAAATATCCTCTTTAATTGTTCCCCATTATTTTTTTAAATAAATATGAATTGTATCAATCTACTCAAGGAGCTTTATCATCTCTTATTGCTTTCATTGCTTTGTATACCTCCTTTTAAGTGACATTTTTTCATAACTCCATTCCTTGAGCATGAGATACAGTGGGACCCTTTTGCATTGCCTGTATGTTGACACCAGGAAAAATTGGTTTGGCTGTTCCCATAAGTCTTTTATATAAGTCTATAACCTACTTTTTTATGCTGTCCGATTCTGCCAGTTTAGCCATTGCGATTTATTTAAGCTCATCTATTTGTTTCCTGGTATTCCTCTACTTCATTACTGCATAAAAGTATTTATTGTCGGAATCTCCTAGCTTTATCCAGTGGGATCTTGATTTTTGTCTTAGGATACTTTCTTTAATATTACTCTATCTTTTAATGTCCTGCAAATATTATTTTTCTTTATGTAGTGGATCATCTGAGCATTGTGAAACTATTTGGCTTTGGACCTGGGCAATACACATTCTGGCTTTGGACCTGGGCAACATCCATTTTGGATTTGGTGATCTCTTCTGTAATATTCAAGAATTCTTCCTTATTCAATCTCTTAAGCACATGCTTTTGAGCTTTGAGTTTTCCCCACTCTTTGGACATCTTCCCTTTTGGACTCTGTTTATTCTAGACTAACGCTACAATATTATCAAATGTTTAATGATCACCCCAAATATTAAAGAATATAAAGGAAGTTTTTGCCCTCCATATAACCCTTTCAACTTTGAGTATGGTGGGAGAATGATCAGAGGTATTAGGTAGACCATACGTAGTAATTACATGTCCCCATTGGATCATGAAATCTCAGTTTCTAAATACTCTATAAATTTTGCTACAGATTCTATTTATTCCAGTTGTTTATTTCTCCATGTATAATAATCTCGCCTCCAAGGTAGTTCATGCATATGTATATCTTTGATGCACTCTGTGAAATCTCTTATCTCTACAGATGTTACCGGATCCCCATATATTCTATCATTGTGGTGAAGTATACCATTAGAATCACCTGCTTTTATCCATGGTTGTGAGACACCTTGGTTAATCTCTATTAATTTATCCCAAAAGGATTTTCTCTTTTCTATAGTGTTGAATCCATACATATTAAAAGAGACACTAAATATCACTAGTAGTGGAAGTAATGTGAGAAATTATAATTTGGGAAGTAGAGCATATGTGAGTAATCGTGTAATAATTTGGATCCCAAACTATCCAAATCCTACCATTAACTACATCCTGATAGTTACGTAGGGTGTTCCAGTTAGGAATGATATGATTAGCTTCATTCATTGAGTCATGTTATTTAACTCTCGTTTCCACCAATCGTCCAAGATTAATATGATTATTCTTAAAATAATGCTTCAACTCCTTTTGATTGTTCCATTTATTAATACCTCGCACATTCCAGATCCTATTCATTGAGGGGATTAAGTAAGGTCTTTTTATCAGGAGGGTGTTTGTTCTTGCCACAGGTATCTCTCTGATCACTACTATTCCATATTCTCTGTGGTATAGTGCTTATTATTGGGAACTTAGACAGATCATAAGCTAGACTAGTTTTTAGAGCTTCCTGAATTTTCTTTTTGGGAGGAGTGTTAGTACCAATTTGATCTATCAAAGTTCCTTGAGGAGCATGAGAGCTATGACCTGCAATATTTATCTGCCACATGAAGTTTGGGGTGTTGAGAATATGTGCTAGTAACCTCATTTTGATATTTTGTGATCATCTTAGAGGGAATGACACCTTTAGTCTTCCATGTTTGCTGAAACTTCCTCGACTCAGCTCTCTTTCCTTATTTTGCTACTAGAGATTTTATATCCTCTGGATAGTAGGAGTGTCCAACAACAAAGTATACAGTACAGAAGTTAGGGCGCCATTCATACACTAGTTTCTCCTCAAATTGATTAACGTTGGGATCCAAAACTATTATCTCTCCAATAAAGTTTTAGTGATATTCACTTCTATCAGCATCCTTGTGAATGAGATTCTAGTTTTTTTTGTTGTGCACTCATCAGCCAAAACAGGAATCCCCACCACAGTTCTTATTCTATTTAATTATTCTCTCCCCAAACACGATATTGGCGAATTTGGAAATTTAATCCAAAAGGGAATCAATGTAGGAAACTCTTCATTGAAATCAAAATATTGAGTCCAAGGTTTCATAATAACATGCATATTATTCATTGTGTATTGACAAAAAAAGAGTACTTTCATAATAACATGCTTATTATGTATTGTGTATGGACCAAAAAAAGTACCTCATTCAAATCTTTAGTGGATTGGAATCTAATTACCTAGTATCCTTTTTCATGGTAGCAAAGCTTTGGTTCCACCACACATGCCCAGAATTGCCCAATGTATATCTTAATATCATTATACCCTCGTGTTTCTCCTATAAAATAGGCAACTAGAGTTGGTTTCCACTTTGTTACTTCTCTATCAACCACCTCTTGGATTAGTTGTACCACTAGTTACCCATTCAGAATTTCTAGAGGGATACACTTGAGAGTCAAACCACTGGTTGCTGCTCTATTATTAGTGATTAAGGAGGTACAAGTAGCATATTTTTGTGGATCGTTAACCCCAACAACTACAATGTTGTTAGCAGGTAGATATTGAGATCCTCTTGTTGCAGATATGGGTACCACTGTTACATTGATTCCTTTTGTGTTCAAGCCTGGGTTGCAATCACTATGAATTGATTAAGCTAGTGGGATGAGGCTTAGTTGTACCCTCGTCAAGGATTTATCATCCACATAGGAGGTGCTAGCGTCATGGGTGATGTTAACATTAGTGGGTAGTGTCGGGCAAATTTGTTTTCCCTTGTCATCGTGGTTCATCAAAGGTGTAGAATTGTGTATCACAAAGCTAGGTTGTTTGCGAAGTCTTCCTCAACCTCTTCTATGACTTTTAGCCATGGCAGCCACTAGCGGCGCACGTTAAACTCACGTGATCTACCTTAAGAATTATTCTATTTCATCTTTTTTTTATTGAATAATGCTAATTCAACACAACTTTGGAATTTTGGTTTGATGTTGAAATTCTCAAGTAGTGATTAAATTAATTTTGGTTAATTTTGCAAAGGAAGAAGTTGAAGTTGTTGTGGTTGGAGCTGGTCCATCATGTATAACTGTTTTAGGCTGTTTAAACAAATTGGGCGTAAAACATTTTTTATGCCCAATTTTTTCAAACAAGCTGAAGCAGCTATACTTGATGGACTAGCTCCAACCACAACCACTTCAACTTCTTCCTTTTAAATATTAACCATTGCAATTTCCAAATCCAAAAACCAATTCTTTCTTAAACATACCTGAATTGCAAGAGGGGTTTCATCGGAATCCTTGAGAAAATTTTGCTCTGTCAGTAGAACGATGGATCTAAATTTTGAATCTTGAAAAGAAGAAGAAGCACTGCTAGTGTGTTTCCTCTACTTTTTGTGTCGATGGGAGATTTCCGATTCCATTTCTTTTAAAGAAAATCTAAGCTATCTGAGAGGACTTAGGGTTTCGATGTTCTACTGAGGTGATGTCTAGATATATATTATAAAATTCTTTTTAAAAAAAGTGGTCCTTCTTTGTGTAATAGGTACAAAATTTAGTATCTTAAGTAACACTTGAACAACTTTTGTTCTATATTCACAAAAAAATGAGCACTTTAAGACACCTCCTAGTAAAGTGCATTAATGATGTTGCGTCAATTGTACCCACAAAAGAGTCTTAAATTTCATCTTCCAAAATATCAGTAAAAGAAATCTAGTTTTGGATTAGAAGGTAATTAGTCAAAGACGCTCAAAAGAATCTTAAAATTTACCTCCTGAAATCTTTCCTTTTCTTTAAAACTGACTGGAACGATCCAACTTGTGCTTTGATTAACCTGAACAACCGAAAGAGTAGACAATGTAGATAAAATAAGGAATTATTTCAAGAATGGAACTGTCAAATAATAATCATATTATATTATAAGTGGGAACAAAAAATGTTAAACGTTGAATTACCAAATTATCCTTTAAAGGTTGAATAGTCACATTTTCTTATTCCATTAAGAACTAATCTTTTAATTTTTGGTATTCAAAAAGTAAATTTACCTATCCATTAATAATAATACTTCATTAAAATTACAAAAGAAAACACATACATTCTCACTTATTACGTTCATTCAATGTGGTGGAATTGCTTTCATATTCCTTAGTTATTGCAATATAAATTTGAAGTTATATATATATATATATATATATATATTTATATCTATATCTTATATATATATTACCTTAAAAACATGAATTCCTAACTTGAATGTTAAATTACTATAATATCCTTAACTTAGGTTGTGACTTTTTCGATGAGTTGTGACTTTTCTGACAAGTTGTGACTTTTCCAAAGAGTTATTACTTGTTCAATAAGTTGTGACTTTTTCAAAGAGTTGTGACTTTTCCAATAAGTTGTGACTTTTCCAAAGTGTTGTGCTTCTCGTAAAGGTCATGATTTTTTAGACAAGACACAAAAAACATTTGTTCATACTACCCTTTGTTGACTGTAAATAGAGGGACTTCCTGTCAATTTTCAACAACAATATTTTCTAATCTTGTACTCTACTTCTTCTTGCATTTTAAAATATTTTGTGTGATTTATTGTCATTGAGTGAGTTCGAAATTTAGCGGAATATGAGGTACCACTATTCTGATGAAGTAAGTCTTTCTATCCTAAGAGGTTATAATCCATAACCTCGAGTACTTGAGGAAAATAATATAATTTTGATGATATAATAATTATTTCTTCGCTTAATATATACATTAGTATGTAATGTTCCAATATATAAAGTTAACGTGATGAAGTCTAAATTCATTTGTTTTTGTTAACAATTATTTTTGTGATGTAGATATATGCTTTTGAATATTTTTTTCCAAAATTCAGAGAATTGTCACGATTTGTTTTGATGCTTAAGACAAAAGAATGACTTTATTTATCAATGCTACTTTTGTGGTTTAGACTCTCAGGAAGTGTGCTTCAAAATAGTTATTACTATATAAACATTGCCTTTTTGTTTTACTTATTTACTATTTTTTAATATTAAAGTATTTTAGATGAAGAAAAGTTCATATGACTTGTAATAACGTCAGTTGAAGTTTGTAAATTTTTTGTCTGATTTATTGTCGTTGAGTGAGTTAGAAGTTTAGTGGAATATGAGGTACCACTATTCTGATGAAGTAAGTCATTCTATCTTAAGAGTGTATATTCCATAACCTCGAGTACTTGAGAAAAATAATATAATTTTGATGATATAATAATTATTTTTCGGTTAATATATACATTAGTATGTAATGTTCCAATATATGAAGTTAACTTGATGTAGTCTAAATTCATTTGTTTTTTGTTAACAATTTCTCTTGTGATGTAGATATACAGTTCTGAATATGTTTTTCCAAAATTCAGAGAATTGTCACGATTTGTTTTTGATGCTCAAGAAAAAAGAATGACTTTATTTATCAATGTTACTTGTGTGATTTAGACTCTCAGAAAGTTTGCTTCAAAATAGTTATTACTATATAAACATTGCCCTTTTATTTTACTTATTTACTATTTTTTAATATTTCAGTATTTTAGACGAAGAAAAGTTCATATGACTTGTAATAACGTCAGTTGAAGTTTGTATTAGTGTAATTTTTATTATTTATTTAATAGCTAATTTTATGAGATAAATATTTTCATTAATGTAAATATATATATTTATATTTGGGTAGATATTTGTATTTAAATTAAAGTATTATATATGTCACAAATGTGTTATCAAGTTAACGAGATCTTCTAACTTCGAAATATATTATTTTAAAATGTTCCGAGTTCTTCTTAAAAAAAAACTCACAACAAATGTGAAAATATGTGAATATATAAAATGTAGTTGTCTCTTCACATGTTCATATGACATCTAAACAATTTAACGTAGAATACACATGTAAAGCACATCTTGTTAGATGACAAGAAAAATACAAAGCAAATATTGTCTATAAGGTAGTATTAGTGAGTTAAGACTAATTGCATGATTGAACCTCATCAGATTGAAATAAATGTATACATAATTGCATTTAATTAATAAAAAATTCATTGACCATCTTCATATGTTTGCGTGAATAAGAGATAAATATGACGATCCACATTAAACATTCACAACAGAATCTACTATATTATTTTTTGCTAAGCTTATTATTCAATTTTTTGGTTAAATAAGCAATTATATTTATTATAACGTATATTTTTAAATTGGTAATCAGGTGCAACTTAGGTGTCAAAAAACTAGTATATATATTAACTTTAAATTAATAATATTTAGGAAATCCATGTGACAGACATATGTCTATGGTCAAGATATCATTTATTCTTTTCTTGCTCTTTTTAGATTTTGAATAAATTTAAAATTAGCATGATACATCTTGAAAAATAATCAAAAGTTACTCTCTTAATTCTTTTAGTTACACCTTTTAATTATCTTAATCACATATTTCCCCCCATCTACAATCGTTTTATCCTTCTTGAACTTAAAGTACAAATTGAAACATATTTGTTTCAATTAATAAGACATTGAAAGGAGACAATCACATAGTTAGAGAATATGAGGAGTTTTTATCATTAAATTTTGAAGAATACTATATAAATATGCATTACATTTATCATTCTAACAAATGCTTTTATCATATGTCTTTTCTTCTACATTCTCAGTAAGTCCGGATTTTTTTTTAATTTTTTATTTTATTTTATACATAGATTATTGAAATTGTTGTTATTTACTAGCTAAACATATCTCATAATTTTTTATTATCTTGAGTTTGTGATAGCTTTATATAAAATTACTTGAGAATAGGAGCCGGATGAGTAGCAAAATACTTATGTTTCGATTGTACTTTTCTTTTCATTGTGTTTGTTGTTTATTACATTCCGATTTAATTAATATTTAAAAAGTTTGTAATACTAGATATGGGACTCACGTATCCAGAACTAGTATTCTACTAAAAGTGTGAAGCAAAAACGTTAAAAGTTCGATTACTAAAATGCCCTTATAAAGTCATAAAATTTATGGAAAAAATGTAAATATAAACATTAATCCAAATAAAGTATATATTCTATTAACCACTATCATTATATGTTTATAAACAAAATATATATAGAGAGAGATATTAAGTGAACTTATTATGAATGAAATCTAAATGATGCATGTGTAAAGTCAATGTGTTCAATAGCACTCATTCACAATAGTCATTTTCAATCTTCCTTCCATCATATTTCTCTTTTTTATTCATTTCACATCAATTTTAAACTTCTTTATCAATCATTTTTCAAGACCACAAAGAGAGTAAAATTTCACCTTATACACGTAGGATTCACTTCAAGTGAATAAATACTCACAACAGGAATCGAATCAAGAAAACTGAATAGTTGCTCGCTTCTCAATTACAAGGGCGACATGAATGGTGAAGTAAAACCTTCCATGACATCTTGGTCCTCTCCTTAACCCTTGGTTGTGGGAGAGCTGAACCTTAACTCTAATCCTCACGATTCTTATATAGCGCTGTTGAACCAATACAACAAATTCAAAACAATACTAAAACACATTGAACTTAAATAATCATGGGAACCTATAGTTAAATTCATAATGGATGAGTGTAGGAGAATAACAAATATTAACAAAGAAAGAAAAGAAAAGATAACAAGGCCAAGTTGTGTTGGTTTATTGGAATAATGACTGCATTATAAATATATAGATTTATAACTTAAAACGCTAAAGAAAAGAAGTAAAATAAGGTAACTTTATATCATATAACTAAAGCCTAAAATATAGAAACTGCCTAATCAGATTCTACCCAACACTACAACCTTACTTATCTGAACTTAATCCCATTTTAAAGTTGTATACTGATAGAACTCAAAATAATCTCTAGCATCTGAGGCACCACTTTCAACACTCCTCCTTGACGCAAGAACAACAACTCCAAGTCTTCTTCTATGAAACTCAAATCATGCTCTAGGTAGGGCCTTAGTTAAAATTTCAATAGTCTGAAAATCAGTTTTGTAATGCACTTAGTATATATCTCCATTATTTTTCACCTCCCTCAAGATATAAAGCTTGATATTGATGTTTTATTTCTTTCTATGTGAAAAGGGATTATTTGTAATTGAAAATGCAGGTTGATTATCAACAAAAATTTCAGTGCTCTTCTTTTGCTCTAAGTATAAATCTGCCAACAACTCCCGAATCCAAAAGGACTTGATTCGCAGTTTGAATGTACTCTACTTGAGCTCTAAATTGAGCCACAATATCTTTCTTTATTGAACACCAAGAGAACTTTCCAGAAAAAAAACTAAAACATTAACCTGAGGTGTTTCTCATATCAACTGAGCTATCTCCTTTGATACTACTATCCACTGCTTATGTTTTTATTCAAATGTTCTCTGATATCTCTCCATCCACACTGCATGAAAAAAAATCAGTGTACGCCAATATGAGGAGCTGAGCATTATGTGTCTTGCCTTTTGTGTTTAGAATAATCCACTAGGAATGTTGCTCCCATGTTGTTGCTTGATATGTTGATATGTTCATCCAATTTAGTAATCTATGGAACAGTCTTTTTAGTGAAGTGAAAGGATACGAAAAGGTGATCTCTCGACTCCAAATATCCATAACAAAGTTTACACTTCTGGTCAGCGTCTATGCCCATGATGTTAATCTATCAGTAGTTAGAAGTTTATTTTGCAATTGCAACAAAAGCATGAATCTAGATTTAGGTCTAGCTGCATTTGCAAACATCATACCTATCCAAGGAACTCTATCACTCTCCCCAATAAGTTGTAAGTAGATCATCTTAATGGTAACATTTTTATGTCAAAGTAATTAAGTTTTTTCAAGTAAATTCCTCGCTACTATAATCTTCTTAATCATCCAAGATGTCTGTTGTGGTAGTGGAGCTGATATGATATGATGGTTGTTGATGTAGAAATTGTGAATCGATCTGATCCAAAGCTTATTAGCTTTCTGAACTAGATCCCAACATATCTTTGTTATTCCTTCCTTATTCCATATTTGTAGGTTAATAAGATTTATTCCACCTGCTGACTCGGGAAGGGACATCTTGTACCATGTTATTATGGCCCTTTTTGTAATGGTGTTGGTTCCAGACCAAATGTAACTTCTACAGTAGGCCTCAATATGCGTTATGATCATAGAGGGAATCACAAACAATTGAGCCAAACTAGTTGTGTTCTACTTGTATAAGAAAGTTTTTTTGTAGTCTAAGAAGAGATTCTTGCTACAATTCTATCAATAAGAGAAGCCCATTGGCCGACATACATCTTCTTGGTGGATAGTGGTATACCTAGATATTTGAATGGTAATTCCCCAAGAGAAGCTCTCATGTATTTTCTCATTGATGCCATCAAAGTAGAAAGAGCTCTTACCAATGTTTGCTTCGTATAAGGCAACAATAGAAGGCTGATCACCTCTTGCAAACAATAAAGATCATTTGTAAAACATAGATGAGTAATAAAAAGTTTGGAGCACTTGGGAACATTCTTGTATTGTCTATTTCCTTTGAAATTACCTACACAACTGGTCAAATACTACATAGCAATAGCAAACAAATAGGGAGAGATAGGGTATCCTTATCTAACTCCCTTAGCAGCATCAAAAGGTTAGTAGTCTCACCATTTACTATGATTGAATAGTGAACAGTTTGTAGACACTCTAAAATACACTGAATGAATCTAGTAGGAAAGCAAAGTCCTTCCAACATTTGTTTCACATAGCTCCACTCTACAGAATCATATGCTTTATGTAGATCAATTTTGATCGTGCTCCTAGGTTAGATATGCTTTTTAGCATATGCTCTCACTAGTTCATTGGCCAGAATTATGTTGTCAGCTATTTTCCTACCAGGATCAAATCCAGATTGTGCTTCACATAATATGCTAGGCATAACTTTCTTGAACCTTGTGGAAATAATCTTGGCATTTATATTTTAAAGGGTGGAGCAGCAGGCAATTGGCCGATAATATTTGATGTTATTTTGTGCAGCATTCTTGGGAATCAGGCTTTTCATAGTACACTTAATAGGTTTATATATTTTCCCTGATTGAAAAAAATCCATTACTACATCACAAATATCCTCTTACATTGTTCTCTATGATATTTTAAATAAATATGCATTGTATCAATCTACTCAAGGAGCTTTATCATATCCTATTTCTTTCAGTTCTTCATATACTTCCTTTTAAGTGACATTTTTTCATAAATCCAGTCAATGAGCATTAGAAACAATGGGACCCTTTTGCATTTCCTGTATATTGACACCACGAAGAATTGGTTTGGTTGTTCCCATAAGTCCTTTATAGAAGTCCATAACCTACTTTTTTATGCCGTCCGGATCAATCAGTTTAACCATTGTGATAGATTTAAGCTCATATATTTGTTTCCTGGTATTTTTCTACATCATCACTGCATAAAAGTATTTATCGTCGGCATCTCCTAGCTTTATCCAGTGGGATCTTGATTTCTGTCTTAGGGCACTTTCTTCAATATTACTCCATCTTTCAATATCTTGCAAATATTATTTTTCTTTATGTAGTAGATCATCTAAGCATTGTGAAACTATCTGGCTTTGGACCTGGGAAATAAACATTATGGCTTTGCACCTAGGCAATTTCCATTCTGGCTTTGGTGATCTTTTCTGTAATATTAAAAAAAAAATCCTTATTCAGTCTCTTAAGCACAGGCTTTAGAGCTTTGAGTTTTTCCCATACTTTTGTCATCTTCCCTTTTGGACTCTATTTATTCTAGAATAATGCTACAATATTATCAAATGTTTAATGATCAACCCAAATATTAAAGAATATAACAGAAGTTTTGGCCCTCCATATAACCCTTTCAACTTTGAGTAGGATGGGAAAATGATCAGAGTTATTAGGAAGATCATACGTAGTAATTACATTGGATCATCAAATCTCAGTTCCTAAATACTCTATAAATTCTACCACAGATTCTATTTTTTCCCAGCTGTTTATTTCTCCATATATAATAATCTCGCCTCCAAAGTAGTTCATGCATCTGTATATCTTGGATGCACTCAGTAAAATCTCTGATCTCCACAGATGTGACATGAGCCCTATTTATTCTATCATTCTGGTGAAGTATACCATTAGAATCACCTTCTTTTATCAATGGTTGTGAGACACCTTGGCTAATCACTATTAACTTATCGCAAAAGGATTTTCTCTTTTCTATAGTGTTGAATCCATAGACCATATTGAAAGAGAAACTAAAGATCACTAGTAGTGGTAGTAATATGACAAAGTATAATTTGAGAAGTAGAGCATATGTGAGTAATCATGTAACAATTTGGATCCCAAACTCTCCAAATCCCACCATTAACTACATCCTGATATTTACGTAGGGTGTTACAGTTAGTTAGGAATGATATAATTAGCTTCATTCATTGAGTCATGTACTTCAACTCTATTTTCCACCAATCGTCCAATATTAATATGATTATTCTTAAAATAATGCTTCAACCTTGTTATGGTCCCCTGGTAAGGATCTAGTTAAGGGATGCTGCAAGATAAAATCTGAAGTTTTCTTTTTTCTACCTATGGTGCTGGTTCGTTAAGAGAGAACTTGACAACTCTTGAGTTAAAGTACTCAAAAACTAAAATTACTTTTCTGCCTATATTTCCAAAGACACACAAATAGTTTAAATACAACACTTATAAAATAACTACCCCTAGAAACTAGGACATGACTTCCTAACTTAACTGGAATGAAAAACTACACTATTACAGGAAAATAACTACTACTAAAAAGAAATTATTTTTGTAACTATTGGATAACTAAGGGGCGATAACATTACTCTCCTCCTTCAAATCGCGCTTGTCCTCAAGCGCTAAGTGCGGAAATTAGTATTTCCCTCCTTTCCAGCAAACTCTTCCTCATCGTCTATAAAGTCAATCCAGAATAATTTCTTGCATAGATGACTTTGGGTGAATGGTTCATCACAATTGAAACAAAGTCCCAGAAGTCGCCTTTCCTCCATCTTAGATGTAGTTAGTTTCTTCACAAATCTGGCAAGAGGGGTTTCATCGGAAGCCTTGAGAAGATTTTGCTCTGTTGGCAGAATGATGAATCTAAATTTTGAATCTTGAACTGAAGAAGAAGCACTGCTAGTGTGTTTCCTCTACCTTTTGTGTCGATGGAAGGTTTTGGATCCCATTTCTTTTAAAGAAAATCTAAGCTATCTGAAAGGACTTAGTCTTTCGATGTTCTACTAAGGTGATGTCTAGATATATGTTATAGAATTCTTTTCTAAAAAAGTGGTTCTTTTCTTTGGGTAATAGTACAAAACTTGGTACCTTAAGTAACACTTGAACAACTTTTGTTCTATATTCACCAAAAATGAGCACTTTAAGACACATCCTAGTAAAGTGCATTAAAGATGTTGTGTCAATTGTATGCTCAAAAGAGTTAAATTTCATCATCCGAAATACAAGTCAAAGAAATCTAGTGTTGGATTGGAAGGTAATTAGTCAAAGACGCTCAAAACAATCTTAAATTTCACCTCCTAAAATCTTTCCTTTTCTTTAAAACTAACTGGTACGATCCAACTAGTGATTTGATTTGTCACACCCCGAGCCTACACCCTGGGCGGGACTGGCACTTGAGAACCATTGCTGGTGTAACACCTCGGCTTTTCAAACCGTCTAAATTAACTCGTATCTTCGTGGAAAGATAAGGAGGGTGGGTAATAAATTAAAAATTATGTGGTATGTCATATTTTAACTGTTCAAGGGTTGTATCTCATGTTTTGAAGTTAAGTAAGTGGAAAAATAAAAGTTGGCAAAAGTTATCATAAGTTCCTTTTTATAGATTTCTTTGAAATTTGGGTCAAATATATTAGATGTTTTCTACCAATATATAAAGAGTTAGAAGGCTATTACCCATTAAATGAAAGGCTTACGAGTCTAGGTTGCAACGCACAAAGCCCCGTATCAAACCGACATCAGAGTAAAAAGTAATGAGGGTTTTACTAGGGACTGCCGGGGCAGAATCCGGGACGGGTAAAAAATATGGTATGTCGTCTTATTTAACGTTTTAAGCCATGAAAATATTTTATTTGAGTTCCAAACCAGAGAGAAAGCTTAAGAGAGGGTTCCTTTGGAGTTCTAGCATGATGATGCTGCGTTTGGAGCTGGATTTTGAAGATATAAATTTGTAGTTATTGGTGTTTCTTCAAGGTTTAAACTTGGTTCACTAAGGTGCGTACCAGCTGTGTATATATAGTGTTTGCGAAACTTAGGACATAAGGAACAACTTTCGTGAAGGAACTACGGTCTTTCGAGCGTTCATTGGAAAGGTATGTTAAGGTTATTCCCTTCGTTCGACATGTTTCCTTAGAAATAGTTAACGTTGGTGATCTAGTAGATGTAATTGTTAGTGGTTGGCTGATTGGGTGGTTATAAACCCTCATTTTAGGGACTCACGATTTGTTAAGAAAAATCCTAAGTTAGGAACGACTTGGAGATTATTCATACATATTGTTTATAGCTAAATTGCTCGCCTTTAGCCTATTCAATTGTTTTTTGTCGCCCTTGGGGATATTGTGGTTAGTTGTTGAGCTACGAACTGACTATGGAGGATATGATCTTGTCTAATAGGACTATGTTATTGCCAAAGAGAGCTATGTGTTTCCCACGGGGCTATATTGATGCCAAAGAGTGTTATGTGCTGCCTACAGGGCTATTTTGACGCCAAAGAGGGCTATGTATTACCTACAGGGCTATGTGATGCAAAAGCGGGTTTCGTCTATCCCACAGAGCTATGATGTTGCCTAAGAGGGCTATGCGCTGCCTACGGGGAAATATCGTTGCCAAAAAGGGCTATGTGACTTCTTACAAAGATAAGGGGATACCGATAAGGTTATGTAGATTGATTCGGCACCTTCTGGGCTTATGGGGGCCTAAGTAGGTGGTGTGTTGTTTGTACCTACCGGGCTTATGGGGGCTTGGTTAGTTTGATGTTTGATCATTATTGTATTTTATTAGATTCAATAGTGGGTTGGCATGCTTATCTAAATTTGATTTCCTTACCTAATTGCTTTTGGTATATTATGATACTTTCTCATTTAGTCTACAACCTTTCATACTCTGTACATTATTTTGTACTGACGCCCCATTGCCTGGGGGCACTGCATTCATGCATGCAGGTCCTGACAGACGACCGAGTAGACTTCCTAAGTAGCAGGATTGAATTCTATCCGGTTGGCTAGCCCCTTTCCTCTGGTGCTGCCAGAGTTTGGAGGTTTGTTAGCTTTTGTTGTATATAATTTTTTGGGTAGGCTGGGCCCTATCCTGCCAATTTTTACTACTCTTTGAGGCTTGCAGACTAGTGTGTGGGTTGTACAACTAGGTTATGGCCATGCTGGCCTAGTTTTGTTGGTTTGTTGAATCTTGTGAGTTGTTTGATGTATTTTCTTGATATATACATGCTTCAAATTTTTGTGTATATATATCATGGTGGCCTCGACGGCCCAATCAGGACTTCTGTGCTAGTTGGCTATTTATTTATATGATCTCCTAGGAGTAGTTGTTTCATTTATAGATTAGTTGACAGGGGCCTTGCCGGTTGAGGGCTTAATTCTAAGCCGAGATATACTTGTTTGTTTCCTTGATTGCGTGTGGCTGCCATGCGCTAGTAGCAAATGGTTCAGCAGGGTCGGCTCGAGCCTGAGTTTTGGCATTAGGAGCCAGTTGCACCCCTCAAGTTTGGGGAGTGACAGCTCGCCCCAAGCAAACCCTTGTCCTGACTTACTACTCAGCAGAAAACTTTACTCAACAATTAAAAGCTCATGAAATAACTTAGAATATTGTAAAGGAAACATTCTCTAGCCAATAAGGCAACTCATGTCTCATAACATAACTTAAATGCAAAGACTAAAGAACTATAACTATTTGTCTACGAAGCCTCTAAAACTATGAGGGATGTCGGGACAAGACCCTCGATCATCCTAACAACTTAAAATGCTAAAACAATGAAAAAAGTGTCACGCCCCGAGCCTACACCCTGGGCGAGAGTGGCACTCAAGAACCATTGTTGGCCCCAAGCGAACCCTTGGCTTGGGTTACTTACCCAGTGGAAGACTTAAACATAAGAAATAGTCTCAAAACATAACTCATGCAATAACTTAATAGATAATAACTTAGCCAAAATGGCAACTCAAGGCTTAACATATACAACTGAAAATGAAAAGACTAAAGAACTATAACTACTCATCTATTAAGCCTCTAAAGCAATGAGGAATGTTGGGAAAAGATCCCCGATCATCCTAACAACTGAAATAATAGCAAGCAATGTAAAAAGTAGACCTCCGGATCAACGATGCACTGGATGTTGATACTCGTTACCTGTGTCTGCATCATAAAATGATGCAGGCCAAATGAAATCAGTACATTGAATGTACGAGTATGTGAGGGGAAAACTAAACATACATAATATCGAAAAGAATCTGAAAGGAACACTTACCTTGGCTTTACTCAACTCAAGAACAATCAACCCAAATGCAAAGTAAAACAACAATAATAGTCCAGTTATACAAAGTATTTAAACAGGAGGTAGCAACTCAATTTGTTAAAGAAATGCAACAACAACTCAGTTTACATATAAAGTAATATAATACTATGGAAGTTTCTCTAACCGACAACCATCACTATTAGCCTAAGTGATGATACATCGGTTTGCCCATGCTGCCAAAATTATCCTATACTTTGCCGTCATATAGAACGCCTTAACTAAGTGGATCCACTAGTCTATGCTAAAAAGCAGTAAAGAATCATTTAAAAGTATGATCCTTTTCTACCCATGATGGCTACATGGTTTATGGAGACTTGAGTTATTATGAACTCGCGTCCCCATATCGGTGCTCAATACTACTCCCAAAATATACTCAGCTTATATATTTTTAAAACAAAACTCTTTCTTTGGTTTGAGATAATTACTCAAAACATAGCATAAAAGCTCTCTAGGAAATCGGTGTTTCCTTTCTTGCTCAGATGAAAAAAACATTTTAACTTTTTGGAATACTTAGTTCCTGTATAATCTTTGAAGAAATGAACTTTACTCTTACTCTTTACTCAACTCAAAGCTTAAGTCTTAAAACAAAGTTAAAACGTTTGTACAAGATTTTTGAAAAAATATATGAACTTCTCTTGACTTGACTCTTAACTTTTCCTTGAATTCAATATATGGATTCAAGGATTGTGATTTGTGATAGGAAAGATCTTATGATGTTTAGGAGTGTTTTTAGATAGTTAAACATAATAAACGATCAAGAAAGCACTGTCTGGAAACAAGTCCGTGACGTGGAGATGCATTTAAATATTTCATCACAAAATTTATTTTTGAAACAGAGGAGTCCGCGTCTTCTCCGCGATGCGGAGGTAATGTTTGTGCACTGTGGGAGCAAGTCCCCGACGCGGACTTGCGTGCCAAAACCTACTCGACTTTTTCCTTTTTCATTTTCTCACTCCAATTCACCTAAATTCGATTCTTTTTCTCAATCCCTCTTTAGATTTAAATACCCAGTATATATATACACAAGAATCTAACTCAAAACAACTCTTAAATTGACACGATTTCATCATGAACTCCACAATCCCGTCAAATCTCAATAACTAAAAAAAACGTCAAGAACATAATTAAAGAACATCATACTTTCAACTTTCTAGAAACGAATTTCGCTGAAACAAACATGATGGGCGCGTGGGTGAACGAACCCAATGCTCTGAAAGTCTCACATACCTCGTAGGATTGAATCCTTGACCAAATCCACAACCAAACTTGCAAGAACTTGAGGAATCTTGAACTTCTATTCTCCTTTATCCTCTCTAATCTTCTCTCAAAGCCCTAACGTATTTCTTAGTTGTGTAAACTGAAATAACTCAGTTTAGACTCCACATAACTTACTAAAAACGAAATAATTTAATGGGGTAGGGAGAAGACCAAACTACCCTTCAAAAATTCGGATTAGACTTTCCTTATTTGAATAACCCAACTTCAAATGGGCTTATCTCACTCATACGAACTCGGAATTGCGCAAACTCGACGGCGTTGGAAAGATAATTCCTAGATATTACCTAAGGAATCTGGAAGAATACCTAACTCATCCTGAGCTAGGAGTTATTGTGGTTTGAAGTTGACCAAATTCTCCAACTTAACTTAACTAACTAATTTTCCTAATTTTTCATTCTTTCCTAAAATGACTCTTTCCAATTCTAACTCTTTCTAGTTCTTTCAAATAACGAGATGTTACAATATCTCCTCCTTGGTAGCATTCATCCTCGAATGAGATTACTCTTACAAGGCTAAGGGTGTAACATCTAACATTCAGTTCAAACACCCAACAATCATATCTAACACATCAAGTATATAAATTAAAGAGTACTAAGAAGATAATTATTACCTTGGTCTGGAATTTCTCCGGGCTCAAATAGATGTGGATATCCCTTCTTCATATCTTCCTCACCTTCCTAAGTAGCTTCCTTAACAAACTAGTTCCTCCAAAGAACTTTGAATAATGCTACTTCCCTTGTCCTCAACTTGTGAACTTGGCGATCTAGAATCTGAACAGGAATCTCCTCATATGATAAGCTATCCTTGATACCAATATCTTCAATTGGTATGATAAGTGAAGGATCGTCCATGGACTTTTTCAACATGGGGATGTGAAATACCGGATGAACCGATGTTAACTCTTGGGGTAGATCTAACTCATATGCTACATTGTCAATCCTCTTAGATACTCTGTAAAGACCAATATACTGGGGACTAAGTTTCCCCTTCTTACCAAACCTCATAACACCCTTCATGGGTAAAACTTTCAAGTAGACCCAATCATCTACTTCGAACTCTAACACCCTTCTTCTAACATTAATGTAGGATTTCTGACGACTCTACACTGTTTTCAACCTTTCCTGAATCACTTTCAGTTTCTCCGTAGCTTGATGAACCAAGTCTGGTCCTATCAACCCAGCTTCAACAACTTCAAATAGTCCAATAGGAGATCTACATCTTCTCCCACAAAGAGCTTCATAAGGAGCCATTTGGTTGCTAGAGTGGTAACTATTGTTGTAAGCGAACTCAATGATAGGGAGGTGATCATCCAAATTACCCTTGAAATCAATAACACATGCCCTCAACATATCTTCTAAAGTCTGAATAGTGCGCTCTGCTTTCCCGTCTTTATGAGGATGAAAGGCAGTACTTACGTTCACCTTTGAACCCAAATATTTTTGGAATGACTTCCAAAACTGTGCAGTAAATTGCGTATCTCTATCTGAAATAATGAAAACTAGCACCCCATGAAGTCTAACTACCTCTTGAATATACAAGTTAGCATAATGTTCTGCTGAATGGGTAGTCTTTACCAGCAAAAAGTGGGCTGATTTTGTCATTCTATCAACAATCACCCAAATAGAATCATGTTGTGTGCGAGACCTTGGTAAACCTGTGATGAAGTCCATAATGATCATCACCCACTTCCATTCCAGAAGTTCTATATTCTGAGCCATACCACCGAGCATTTGAAGCTCTACCTTAACTTGTTAGCAATTCAAACACTTAGCCACAAATTCTACAATGCCCTTCTTCATACTACTCCACCAATAAACTTCTCTCAAGTCACGATACATCTTTATAGAACTCGGATGAATGGAATATCTGGAGCTATGAGCTTCCTCCAAGATCCTCTCTTGCAGTTCATCCACCCTTGGTACACACAACCTACTTTGATACCTCAATACACCATCTCCCCTTGTTCAAAAGCCAATACTTTTTGCTTATGAACATTTGCCTTCAATTCAAGCATAATAGGATCTTGGTCTTGCTTCCCTTTTACTTCTAATACTAATGATGATTCAGGCCCATTTATCACCACTACTCCTCCTTCTGTGGAATCCATTAGTTGAACTCCTAATTGTTCAAGTCTATGCACATCTTTCACTAACTCTCTATTTTATCCTTCAACATGGGTGGTACTACCATAGACAATCTACGCAAGGCATCAACAACAACATTAGCCTTACCTGGGTTATAAAGAATACTCATCTCATAATCCTTAAGTAATTCTAACCACCTCCTTTGTCTGAGATTAAGCTCTTTCTGAGTAAACATATACTGAAGACTATTTTGATCGGTGAACACATCCACATGAACACCATAAAGATAATGGTGCCATATTTTCAAAGCAAATACTACGACATCCAACTCTAGATCATGGGATGGGTAGTTCTTCTCATGAACTATCAACTGTCTGGAGGCACAAGCTATAAACTTGTCATTATGCATTTACACACAACCCAAACCAACTCAAGACACATCACAATAAACAACAAATCCTTGCATGCCTTCTGGTAAGGTCAATAATGGGGCATTAGTCAACATCTTTTTCAATTCTTGAGAGCTTTTCTGACAAGCTTCATACCATTGAAACTTCACTGTTTTCTGAGTTAACTTGGTCAAAGGGGATGAAATAGATGAGACCCCCTCTACGAAACTTCTATAATAGTCAGCCAAACCTAAGAAACTCCTAATATCAGTTGGAGATGTGGGTTTGGGCCAATTCTGCACTGCCTCAATTTTATGGGTATCAACTTTAATAACCTATCCAGACACAATGTGGCCTATGAATGTCACATAATCAAGCCAAAACTCACACTTAGAGAACTTGGCATATAACTGTCTATTCTTTAAAGTTTGGACAACTATTCTGAGATAACTAGCATGATCTTCCTCATTCCTCTAATAGATTAGTATGTCATCAATGAATACGATAACAAACATATCTAAATAAGTCTTGAAAACTCTATTCATAAGGTCCATGAATGTTGCAGGCGCCTTGGTCAAACCAAAGGACGTAACTAGGAAATCATAATGACCATAACGGGTCCTGAATGCTGTCCTTGGAATATCACATTACCTTACCCTCAACTGATGGTAGCCTGATCTGAGGTCTATCTTAGAGAAACAAGTAGCACCCTGAAGTTGATCGAAGAGATCATCAATTCTTGGAAGAGGGTAGTTATTATTGATGGTAACCTTGTTCAACTGACTATAATCTCTACACATCCTAAGGGAACCATCCTTTTTCCTCGCAAACAAGACCGGAGCGCTCCAAGGTGAGACACTTGGTCGAATAAAACCTTATCAAGGAGATCTTTCAACTGCTTTTTTAGCTCTTTCAACTCTGTTGGAGCAATTCTATATGGACGAATAGATATAGGACAAGTATCAGGAAGACTATCTATACCGAAGTCTATTTCTCTCTCAAGATGGACTCCGGGTAGATCATCTGGAAAGACTTCTGGAATCTCATTTACAACTGAAACTCACTCAATAGGAGGTGTCTCAACACTAGAGTTATTAACTCGGACTAAGTGATAGACACAACCCTTGGAAACTATATTTCTCGCCTTAAGTTGCGAAATGAAATGACCCTTAGGAACTGCTAAACTGCTACTCCACTTTTTAAGTGGCGCATTAGGAATTTGGAACATAACAACTCGAGTTCTACAATCAATGAAGGCATAACAGGCATGAAGCCAGTCCATACCAAGAATGACATCGAAATCTACCATATGTAACTCAACTAAATCATCTATGGTACTCTTGTGATTGATGGAAATGACACAATCATGATATACTCGCTCAGCTAGAATAGACTCCCCAACAGGTGTAGAAACACAAAAAGGTTCACAAAGCTTCTCAGGGACGACACCAAAATTCATTGCAACATAAGGAGTCACAAAAGATAAACTTTCTTTTGGTCTAGCAAAGCATAAACATCAAGAGTAAAAACTTTGATTATACCAGTTACACCATCTGGAGAATTCTCTTGCTCTTGATGACTTCTGATCGCATAAAGGTGGTTTGCTCCTCCGTCGGTACCAGAAGTAGCTTCTCTAGGTGCAGCCCTATCTGGTGGACCAACTGATGAAGATTGGGCTCTATTGACCTAATTCCCATTACCTTGCTGGTTCTTAGGGTACTCTTTCAAGAAATGACCCTCTTGTACTCACTTGAAATAAGCTGTGGAGCTATCGTGACATTTACCTGGGTGTGTCCTACCACACTTAACACATACAGAAGCCCAGTTACCTCCTTGTGCCACACTACCCTGAGACTGTGCAGGTCTAGCCCTGAATTGCGGCAAATTCTGACCATTGTACTCACCTTTGTTTCTAGGTGCAGGTGCACTAGCAGATGATGGAGCAGGTCCTTTTTTCTTTTGTTGGAAAGAAGACTGGCTCACATTATTCCTCTACTGTCCGAACTCATTCCCTGTCTTCGCTTTCTTGTTTCTAAACTCCTCTTTATCCCTTAGCTTCTCTTCCTCAACCTGCTGCACATAAACCATCAACCTTGCTATATCCATGTCCCCAATTATCATGGCTGCCTTACCCTCTTTTCTTTACAGATGGGACAACCCAACAATGAAAAGACTCATCCTGCTTCTCATATTCGCAACCATATCCGGAGCATATTGGGAAAGTTGGGTGAACTTCAAGTTGTACTCATGAACACTTAGTGAATCTTGCTTAAGGGTTAGAAACTCTCGTACCTTGGCCTCTTTCATTTCTCGGGGAAAGAAGGCCTCCTCAAAACAAGCCCAACTCGCAGGGGGTGCTCCCTCAGCTCTACCCTTCTTCCACTAGTCAAACCAAGTCCTAGAAACATTCTTCAGTTGATATGCATCTAGTTCAACTCGTTCAGCATCGGTGACGTGTATAACCTTAAATACCTTTGGCAATTCCTCCACAAAATTCTCTCGATCCTCAATATTGCTTGAACTAGTAAAACTTGGAGAATTCATCTTCAAGAACTGTCGGATCCTCGAACTATCAGCCACTTCCTGTCTATCTCCTCTTTGTGGCCCAACATGGTTAGTCACAGCTTGGATTAATATTCAAATCACTTCCCTGAACTTAGCATTCGTGACTTCTCATTGGGGTTGAACTTCATATGCATTAGGTACCCCTTGTTCCTCAACATTCCTCCTAGAAGGACGACCTCGAAAAGCTCTTTGTGGAGGCATGATTAACTGAAAGACACGCACAAGCACTAATAATAAGAAACTTTTTAGAGATCAAACTCTAACGCATGAAATGAGTGTTAAGCAAGTGAGATAATTTCCTAGGTATTTTAGCCTCCTAATTATAGATGTGGCGCGCTTCACACCGATAACAAGGACTCTACAGACACGACTTCATTGACTCCCTAGGACTCTTGAACTCTGGGTTCTAATACCAAGTTTGTCACACCCCGAGCCTCTACCCTGGGAGGGACTGGCACTCGAGAACCATTGCTGGCCCCAAGCGAACCCTTGGCCTAGCTTACTTACTCAGCAGAAGACTTAAACAGAAGAAATATTCTCAAAACATAACTCATGCAATAACTTAAGAGATAATAACTTAGCCAAAATGGCAACTCAAGTCTTAGCGTATACAACTAAAAATGGAAAGACTAAAGAACTATAACTACTCATCTATAAAGCCTCTAAAACAAAGAGGGATGTCCGGACAAGACCCCCGATCATCCTAAAAACTGAAATACTAGAAAGCAATGTAAAAAGGAGCCCTCCGAAAAGCAAGGAGGCTCACCAACTGACCCTGAGTGCTCAACTGGATCAACGAGGCGCTGGATACTGATCCTGGTTACCTGTGTCTGCATCATAAAATGATACAGGCTAAGTGGCATTAGTACATTGAACGTACGAGTATGCGATGGGAAAACTAAACATGCATAAGGTTGAAAGGAATCTAAAAGGAACACTTACCTTGGCTTTACTCAACTCAAGAACAACTCAACCCAAATGAAAAGTAAAACAACAATAATAGTGCAGTTACACAAATCATTTAAAATAGGAGGTAGCAACTCAATTTTTTAAAGAAATGCAATAACAACTCAGTTTACATATAGAGTAATATAATATTATGGGAGTTTCTCTAACCGACAACAACCACTATGAGCCTAAGTGATGATACATCATCTTGCCCACGCTGCCAGAATTGTTCTATACGTTGCCGTCATATAGAACGCCTTAACTAAGTGAATCCACTAGTCTATGCTAAAAATCACTAACGAATCATCTAAAAATTATGATCTTTTTCTACCCATGATGGCTACATGGTTTAGGGGGACTTGAATTATTATGATCTCGCGTCCCCATATCGGTGATCAATACTACTCCCAAAATATACTCAGCTCATATGTTTTTAAAACAAAACTCTTTCTTTGGTTTGAGATAATTACTCAAAACTTAACTTAAAAGCTCTCTTGGAAATCAGTGTTTCCTTTCTTGCTCAAATGTGAAAACATTTTAACTTTTGGGAATACGTAGTTCCCGTATAAACTTTGAAGAAATTAACTTTACTCTTACTCTTTACTCAACTCAAAGCTTAAGTCGTAAAACAAAGTTAAAACGTTTGTAAAGGACTTTTGAAAAATAGTACGAACTTCTCTTGACTTGACTCTTACCTTTTCCTTGAATTCAATTTATGGATTCCAGATTTGGGATTTCTGATAGGAAAGATGTCATGATGTTTAGGAGTCTTTTTAGATAGTTAAACATGAGAAATGATCAAGAAATCATTGTCTGGAAACAAGTCTACGACGCGGAGATGCATATAAATATTTGATCGTGAAATTTATTTTTGAGACAGAGGAGTCCGCGTCTTCTCCACGACGCGGACTTGCGTGCTAAAACCTACTCGACTTTTTCCTTCTTCATTTTCTCACCCCAATTCGCCTAAATCCGATTCTTTTTCTCAATCCCTCTTTAGATTCAAATACCCAGTATATGTACACAAGAATCTAACTCAAAACAACTATTAAATCGACACAATTTCATCAAGAAATCCACAATCCCATCAAATCTCAGTAACTAAAGCAAACTTCAAGAACATAAGTCAAAAACATCATACTTTCAACTTTCTAGAAAGGAATTTCGCTGAAACAAACATGATTGGCGCGTGGGTGAATGAACCCAACACTATGAAAGTCTTACACACCTCGTAATATTGAATTCTTGGCGAAATCCACAACCAAACTCACAAGAACTTGACGAATCTTGAACTTCTCTTCTCTTTTATCCTCTCTTCTCTTCTCTCAAAGCCCTAGTGTATTTCTTAATTGCGTAAACTGAACTAACTCAGTTTAGACCCCATATAACTTACTAAAAACGAAATAATTTAATGGGGTAGGGAAAAGACCAAACTACCCTTCCAAAATACGGATTAAACTTTCCTTATTTGAACAACCCAACTTTAAATGGGCATATCTCACTCATACGAACTTGGAATTGTGCAAACTCGGCAGAGTTGGAAAGAAAACTCCAAGAACACAACAATCCCATCCTAACTCAAGATCGAAAGCCAATTTCAAGAACACAATTCAAGATCATCAAACTTTCAACTTTCTAGAACGAATTTCGCTGAAATAAACATGATTGGTGCATTGGTGAACGAACCCAATGCTATGAAAGTCTCACATACCTCTTTAGGGATCAACCCTTGGCAAAATGATTTCGATTCCGCACGAAATCCCCAAGAACGCCTTGACTTTTCTCCTCTCTTCTCCACTTTTCTGTTCTCTCAAAGAGCTAGCGTAATTATGATTATGTAAACTGAACAAAATCAGTTTAGACACCTAATTAATTACTAAAAATGAAATAAATTAACTGGGTAATGAAAAAACCAAAATACCCCTCTTAAATCCGGGTGACTTTCCTTATATAGACAACCCTACTTCAAACGGGCATATCTCCCTCATACGAGCTCAAAATTTAGCACACTCGATGGCGTTGGAAAGATACTTCCATTACCTTTAATTTTATATCTTGTACCCCACCTAACAAATCATGTACTGAGATTTATGGTCGTTTGAAGGTGACTCAAAACTAATACTTAACATAACTTGCCAAATTTAAGAATTTTCATTCTTTCAAAATATGGTTCTCTCTAATTCTAGATCTTTCAAATAGCGGGGTGTTACAATATCTCCCCCTTGGGAACATTCATCCTCAAATGAGATTACTCTAAGTAGACTAAGGATGTAACATCTAACATTCAGCTCAAACACCCAACAAGAAAAATATAAATACAACATGCCAACTTAAAACAAATGCCAAGTAAAGGATTAGAACCTTAATTTGGAATATCTCTAGACTCAAAGAGATGTGGGTATCTCTTCATCATGTCCTCCTCAGCTTCCCAAGTAGCTTCCTCAACAAACTGATGTCCCAACAGAACCTTGACTGATGCTAATTCCTTGGTCCTCAACCTGCGAACTTGGCGATCTTGAATCTGAACGTGAATCTCCTCATAAGATAAGCTATCCTTAATACCAATATCTTCAGTAGGGATCATAAGTGAAGGATCGCCCATACACTTCTTCAACATGGAAATGTGGAATACCGGATGAACCGTTGCTAACTCTTGGGGGTAGCTCTAACTCATAAGTTATATTGCTAATCCTCTTGGATATCTTGTAAGGACCAATATATCGAGGACCAAGTTTCCCCTTCTTACCAAATCTCATATAACCCTTCGTGGGTGAAACGTTCAAGTAAACCCAATCATTTACTTCGAACTCTAAGTCTCTTCTACTAACATCGGTATGGAATTTCAAACGACTCTGCGTTGTTTTCAATCTCTCTTGAATAACCTTTCCTTTCTGCATAGCTTGATGAACTAAGTCTGGTTCTTTCAACCCAACTTCACCAACCTCAAATCATCCAATAGGAGATCTACATCTTCTCCCATAAAGAGCCTCATACAGAGCCATTTGGATGCTAGAGTGGTAACTATTGTTATAAGCAAACTCTACGAGAGGTAGGGGATCATCCCAATTACCTTTGAAATCAATCACACAAGCCCTAAACAAATCTTCTAAAGTCTTAATAGTGCATTTTGCTTGACCATCAGTCTGAGGATTAAAAGCAATACTCAAGTTCACCTTTGAACCCAAACCTTTCTGGAATGACTTCCAAAATTGAGCACTAAATGGTGCACCTCTATATGAAATAATCGACACTGGAACTCCATGAAGTCTAACTATTTCTTGAAGATATAACTTGGCATAATCCTTTGTTGAATGGGTAGTCTTTACCGGCAAAAAATGGGTTGATTTAGTCATTCGATCTACAATCACCCAAATGGAATCATGTTGTCTGTGAGACCGTGGTAAACCTGTGATGAAATCCATATTGATCATATCCTACTTTCATTCTAGAATCTCTATAGTTTGAGCAATACCACCGAGCCTCTGGTGCTCTACTTTAACTTGTTGGTAATTCGGGCACTTAGTAACGAACACTACAATACCCTTATTCATACTACTCCACCTATAGACTTCTCTCAAGTCACTATATATCTTTGTGGAACCCGGATGGATAGAATATCTGGAGCTATGAGCTTCCTCCATGATCCTCTCTTGAAGTTGATCCGCCCTAGGCACACATAATCTACCTTGATACCTAAATACACCATCTCCCCCTTGTTCAAAAACCATCATTTTTTTCTTATTAACATTTGCCTTCAATTCAAGCAAAACAGGATCTTGGTCTTGTTTCTCTATCACTTCAGGCAATAATGATGATTCAGCCCCATTTATCACCACTAATCCTCATTCATCAAAATCCCTTAGTCGAACTCCTAATCGTGCAAGTCTATGCAAATATTTTGCTAACTCTTTCTTTTCTTTCTCAACATGGGCGGTACTACCCGTATACAATCTGCTCAAAGCATCAGCAACAACATTAACCTTACTTGGGTGATAGAGAATACTCATATCATAATCCTTCAGTAATTCCAATGACGTCCTCTATCTGAGATTAAGCTCTTTCTGACTAAACACATACTGAAGGCTTTTATTATCGGTGAACACATCTACATGAACATCATAAAGATAGTGACACCATATTTTCAAAGTAAATACTGCGGCAGCCAACTCTAGATCATGCGTTGGGTAATTCTTCTTAAGAAACTTAAGACGTCTGGAGGCATAAGCTATAACCTTGCCATTCTGCATTAACACACAACCAAAATTGACTCTGTACGGATCACAATATACTATAAAATATTGCGTACCCTCTGGTATGGTCAATACTAGGGCAGTAGTCAACCACTTTTTCAATTCCTAAAAGCTTTTCTCACAAGCTTCAGACAAATAAAACTTAGTTGTTTTCTGAGTCAACTTGGTCAAAGGAGATTAAATAGATAAAAAAACTTCGACGAACCTTCTATAGTAGTCAGCCAATCCCAAGAAACTACTAATGTCAGTTGGAGAGGTGGGTCTGGGTCAGTTCTGCGTTGCCTCTATCTTTTGGGTATCAACTCTAATTCCATCAGTGGAAACAATATGGCCTAAGAATGCCACAGACTCAAGCCAAAATTCACACTTAGAAAACTTAGCATATAACTCCTTATCTTTGAGAGTTTGGAGAACTGCTCTAAGGTGACTAGTATGATCTTCCTCATTCCTCGAATAGATTAGAATGTCATCAATGGATATGATAGCAAACATATCTAAATAAGGCTTGAATACTTTGTCCATAAGGTCCATGAATGCCGCAGGAGCATTGGTAAAACCAAAGGACATAACTAGGAACTCAAAATAACCATAGCGGGTCCTGAAAGCTATTTTAGGGATATCACTTTCTCTTACTCTCAACTGATGATAGACAAATCTAAGATCTATCTTAGAAAACCAAGTGACACCCTAAAGTTGATCAAAAAGATCGACAACTCTCGGAAGAGGGTACTTATTCTTGATAGTAACCTTGTTCAACTGACGATAATCTATGCACATTCTGAGAGAACCATCTTTCTTCCTCCTAAATAAGACCGGAGCGCCCCAAGGTGAGACACTTGGTTGAATAAAACCTTTCTCAAGAAGATCTTTTAGCTGCTCTTTTAATTCTTTCAACTTTGCTGGAGCCATTCTATATGGCGTAATAGAGATAGGACGAGTATCAAGAAGTATATCTATACTGAAATATATTTCTCTCTTAGAAGGGACTCCGAGAAGATCGTCTAGAAAGACCTTTGGAAACTCACTAACAACTGAAACTGGCTGAATAAGAGGTGTCTCAACATTAGAGTCATTAACTCGGACTAAACAATAGACACAACCCTTGGAAACGAACTTTCTCGCCTTAAGGTATGAAATAAAATGACCCTTAGGCACTGTTGAACTACTCCTCCACTCAATAACTGGCTCATTAGGAAACTGGAACTTAACAATTTGAGTGCTACAATCGACTGAGTCATAACAGTCATGAAGCCAGTCCATACCTTGAATGACATCAAAATATACCATATCTAATTCAACTAAGTCAGCCATGGTGTTCGTGTGATTGACGAAAATGGTACAATCACGATAAACCCTCTCAGCTACAATAGAGTCGCCAATAGGTGTAGAAACACTAAAGGGCTAAAAAAGTTGCTCGGGAAGAATATCAAAATTCATGGCAATATAAGAAGTCACAAAAGATAGACTCGCTCCTGGATCTAGCAAAGCATAAACATCAAAAGTAAGTACTCCTGGATCTAGCAAAGCATAAACATCAAAAGTAAGTACTTTGATCATACTAGTGACAACATCAGGCGAATTCTCTTGCTCTTGGCGACTAATGATAACATATAGACGGTTTGCTCATCTGCCTATCCCCGAAGTAACTCCTTTGGGTGCAGCTCTGTTTGTGTGAGAAACTAAAGAATATTGGGCTCTATTGCCCCTATTTCCACTGCCCTGCATGTTCTTAGGGCACTCTTTCATGAAGTGACCCTCTTGACCACACTTGAACACACCAGTGGAGCCATCACAACATGTTCTTGGGTGGTTTCTACGACACTTAGCGCATGTAGGAGCGCAGTTACTTTCTTATGCCACACTACCTTGAGACTGTGTAGGTCAAGCTTTGAAATTTTCTAAACTCTGGTTACTAAACTCACCTTTGTTCCTTGGTGCATGTGCACTAGCAGATGATGGAGCAGGTCCCTTTTGCTTTTGTTGGAAACATGACCGGTTCACATTACTCTTCTGTTACCTGGACTCATTCCCAGATTTTGTAGCTTTCTTATTCCGAAACTCCTCTCTATTTCTTAGCTTATCTTCCTCAACCTGTTGCACATGGATAATCAACCTTGCAATGTCCATGTCCCTTATTAGCATAGTTGTCTTACCCTCTTTACTTGACAGACGAGACAACCCAACAACAAACAGACTCATCATGCTCCTTATGTCAGCAACCATCTCTAGAGCATAACGGGAAAGTTGGGTAAACTTAAGGCTATACTCATGCACACTCATAGATTCCTTCTTAATAGTAACAAATTCTCTTACCTTTGCTTCTCTCAGTTCTCGAGGAAAGAACCACCCCAAGAAGGCCTCCTCAAATATAGCCCAGCTCACAATTGGTGCACCCTCAACTCTACCCTTCTTTCACTGATCAAATTAGATTCTAGCGACACCCTTCAGTTGTTATGCAACTAGTTGCACTCTCTCAGTATCAGTAATATGCATAATGTCAAAAACCTTATGAAGCTCTTCAACAGAGTTTTTTGGATCCTTGGTGACACCTGAACCAGTGAAGCTTAAAGGATTCATCCTTAGGAACTCATGAATTCTAGACGTATCAGCCACATCCTGTCAAACCCCTCTTTGTTACCCAAACTGGTTGGTCATACCTTGACTTAGAATCTGGATAGCCTCACAGAACTCATCATTAGTGACCTCTCATTGGGGTTGCACTTCTGGTGCATTAGGTACCCTTTGTTCCTCAGCATTCCTTATAGTAGGACGATCTCATACAACTCTTTGTGGAGGCATGATCTGAAAGATACGCACAAGCACGAGTTAGAAGGAAACTTTTATGGAGATAAACTCTATCGCACGAAATGAGTATGAAAGAAGTGAAATAGTCCCTAAATGTTGCACTTACTAATTAAAGATGTGGTGCTATTCACAATGATAACTAGGACTCTACAGAAAGGGCTTCATAGACTCCCTAGGACTCTTGAACTTTGTGCTCTAATAATAAGTTTGTCATGCCGCGAGCCTACACCCTGGGTGGAACTAGCACTCGAGAACCATTGTTGGCCCCAAGCGAACCCTTGGTATGGCTTACTACTCAACATAAGACTTTACTCAACGATTAAAAGCTCATGAAATAACTTAGAATGTTGTAAAGGAAACATTCCCTAGCCAATAAGCCAACTCAACTCTTATAACAAAACAATTGAAATGCAAAGACTAAAGAACTATAGTTATCTATCTATGATGCCTCTAAAACTATGAGGGATGCCGGGACAAGACCCTCGATCATCATAAAAACTGAAAATGCTAAAATAATGTAAAACGGGATCCTCTGGAAAGCAAGGAGGCTCGCCAAAATGACTCTGAATGCTCAACTGGATCAACGAAGCGTTGGATGCTGATCCTGGTTACCTATATGTGCATCATAAAATGGTGCAAGCCAAATGGCATCAGTCCATTGAATGTACGAGTATGCGAGGGGAAAACTAAAGATGATATAAGATTGAACTGAAAATCTAAAAGGAACACTTACCTCATTTTTACCTAACTCATGAATACTCAACTCAATGCAGAATAAACAACAATAAAGATGCAGTTATATAAAGAATTTAGAATAGTAGATAACATATCAAAGTAATGGAAAATACAATAATATCTCAGTTGTATATAGGAATAAAAAAATAAACTTTGTTTGGGAGATTCGCTAACCGAAAACCATCACTATGAGCTATGTGATGATACAACGTCTCACTCACGCTTCCAGAACAGTTCTATAACTTGCCGGGATATAGAACACCTCAAATACATGGATCCACTAGTCTATGCTAAAAGGCATTAAGGAATCATCTCAAAAGTATGACCCTTTCTACCCACGTTGGCTACATGGTTTATGGAGACTTGAGTTATTATGAACTTGTCCCCATATATGTGCTCAATACTACTCCCAAAACATACTCAGCTCATATGTTTAAAAACATAACTCTTTCTCTATGGTTTGAGGTTATTACTCAAAAGCTTATCTTTTAAAAGAGATGGAACTCAAAACTACTCATGGAAACTCTTTTAGAAATTGGTGTTTCCTCTTATCTTAAATGTGAAAACTTTTACTCTTTGAGAATACTTAGTCCCCATATAACATTTTAAAGAAAATGAACTCGGTTGTACTCCTTCTCAATCTCAATCCTTAATCCTTAAAACAAGTTTAAAAGATTTGTAAAAGACTTTTTAAAATGACTCGAAGAACTCTCAAGACTTGACTCTTAACTCTACCTTGAATTTAAATTGTGAATTCAAAGTTATGATTTGTCATAAGAAGGATATCGTGATGATTAAGAGTGTTTTAGATAGTTAATCATGAGAAATGTTTTTAAAAAAAACATTTTATGGGAATAAGTCCGCGACGCGGAGATGCATTTTAATATCTGGTTGGGAAATAATTTTTGAAAAAGTGGGGTCTGTGATCTCTCTGCGATGCGGAGAGGAAAAGTCCACATTGAAGGAATAGGTCCGCGACGCGGACCTGGTACGTGTTGTTTGTCTGACTTTTTTCTTCCTCATTTTCTAACCTCGATTTGCCTAGATTCGATTTTTTTTCTCAATTTCTCCTTAGATTCAGATACCCAACACATGTACACTAGAATCTACTCATAAAGGACTCTAAAATTGACACGATTTCCTTAAGAACTCAACAATCCCATCCTAACTCAATAACGAAAGCCAATTTAAAGAACACATGATTGACGTGTGGGTAAATGAATCCAATGCTATGAAAGTTTCACATACCTCTTTATGGATCAACCCTTGGCGAAACGACTTCGATTACACAATAAATCTCCAAGAACGCCTTGACGTTTCTCCTCTTTTCTCCGCTTTTCTCTTCTCTCAAATCCCTAGCGTAATTATGATGGTGTAAACTGAAAAAATTCAGTTTAGACCCCTAATTAATTGCTAAAATCTAAATAAATTAATTGGGTAATGAAAAGAACAAAATACCCCTCTTAAATACGGGTGACTTTTCTTATCCAGACAGTCCGACTTCAAACGGGCATATCTACCTCATACGAGCTCAAAAATTAGCAAACTCAGTGGCGTTGGAAAGATAGTTCAAAGACCTTTCATTTGATATCTTGTATTCCATCTAATTCATCATGTACTAAGAGTTATGGTCATTTGGAATTGACCCAAAACTCATACTTAACATAACTTGACAAATTTCAGAATTTTCATTCTTTCCAAAAATAGTTCTTTCTAATTCTAGCTCTTTCAAATAGCGGGGTGTTACATGATTAAAGTATATAAAACAAGGAAATTATTCCAAGAACGGAACTATCAAATAATAATTATATTATATTATAAGTGGGAACAAAAAATATTAAACGTTGAATTACCAAATTATCCTTTAAAAGTTGAATAGTTATATTTTGTTATTCAATTAAGCACTAATCTTTTAATTTTTGGTATTAAAAATTAAATATACCTATCCATTAATAATAATATTTCATTAAAATGAAACAAAAGAAAACATATACATTCTCACTTAATACGTTCATTTAATGTGGTGGAATTTCTGTCATATTCCATAGTTATTGCAATATAAGTTTGAAGTTTATATATATATATGTACTTCAAATTAATAATATTAAGGAAGTCCATGTGACAGACATATGTTTATGGTCAAGAAAATCATTTATTCTTTTCTTGCTCTTTTTAGATTTTCAATAAATTTAAAATTAACACGATACGTCTTGAAAAAAAAAATCAAAATTAAAGTCACTCTCTTAATTTTTTTAGTTACACCTTTTAATTATCTTAATCACATATTTCCCCCCATCTACAATCGTTTTGTCCTTCTTGAACTTAATGTAGAAGTTGAAACATTTTTGTTTCAATTAATAAGACATTGAAAGGAGACAATCACATAGTTACAAAATATGAGGAGTTTTTATCATTAAATTTTGAAGAATACTATATAAATATGCATTACATCAATCATTCTAACAAATGCTTTTATCATAAGTCTTTTCTTCTAGATTCTCACTAAGTCCAGATTTTTTATTTTTTATTTAACACATATATTATTGAAAGTGTTGTTATTTACTAGAAAAACATATCTCATAAATTTTTTACTATCTTGAGTTTGTGATAGCTTTATATAAAATTACTTGAGAATAGGAGCCGAATGAGTCGCAAAATACTTATGTTTTGATTGTACTTTTCTTTTCATTGTGTTTGTTGTTTATTACATTCCAATTTAATTAATATTTCAACAGTTTGTAATACTAGATATGGGACTCACGTGCAACACACGTATCCAGAACAAGTATTCTACTAAAAGTGTGAAGAAAAAACGTTAAAAGTTCGATTACTAAAATGCCTTTATAAAGTCATAACATTTATGGATAAAAATATAAATATAAACATTAATCTAAATAAAGTATATATTCTATTAACCACTATCATTATATGTTTATAAACAAAAACATAGATAGAGAGATATTAAGAGCACTTATTATGAGTGAAATCTAAAAGATGCATGTTTAAAGTCAATGTGTTCAATAGCACTCATTCACAATAGTCATTTTCAATACTCCTTCCATCATATTTCTCTTTTTTATTCATTTCACATCAATTTTAAACTTCTTTATTAATCATTTTTCAAGTCCACAAAGAGAGTAAAATGCTACCTTATACACTTAGGTGATCTATCGACTCCAAATCTCCTTGACAAAGTTTACACTTCTGGTCAGTGTCTATGCCCATGATGTTAATCTATCAATAGTTAGGAGTCTATTTTCCAATTGCAACAAAAGCATGAATCTACCTTTAGGTCTAGCTGCATTAGCAAACATCATACCCATCCAAGGAACTTTATCTCTCTCCCCAATAAGTTGTAAATAGATCATCCTGATGGTAACATTTCTATGTCAAAGTAATTGAGTATTTTCAAGTAAACTCCTGGCTACTATAATATTCTTAACCATCCAAGATGCCTGTTGTGGTAGTGGAGCATATGATAAGATGGTTTTTTATGTAGAAATTGTGAATCAATTTGATCCAAAGATTATTAGCTTTATGAGCTAGATCACAACATATCTTTGTTATTCCTTCTTTGTTCCATTTATTATGATTTAATAGTGAATAGTTTGCACACACTCTAAAATACACTGAATGAATCTAGTAGGAAAGCAAAGTCCTTCCAGCATCTATTTCACATACCTCCACGCTATGGAATCATATGCTTTATTTAGATCATTGATCATGCACCTGGTTGAGATATGCTTTATAGCATAGGCTCTCACTTTTTCATTGGCCATAATTATGTTGTCAGTTATTTTCCTACCAGGATCAAATCTAGATTGTGCTTCACATAATATGGTAGGCATAACTTGCTCGAACCTTGTAGCAATAATCTTGGCAATTATCTTGTAAAGGGTAGAGCAGAAGACAATTGACCGATAATCTTTGATGTTATGTTGTGCAGCATTCTTTGGAATCAGGCTTATCATAGTACAATTAATAGATCTATATATTTTCCCTGCTTGAAAAAAATCCATTATTGGATCTCAAATATCTTCTTTAATTGTTCTCCATAATTTTTAAAATAAATATGCATTGTATCAATCTACTCAAGGAGCTTCATCATCTCCTATTGCTTTCAGTGCTTCATATACTTCCTTTAAAGTAACATTTTTCATAACTCCACTCCTCGAGCATGAGAAACACTGGGTCCCTTTTGCATTTCTTGTATGTTGACACCACGAAGAATTTGTTTGGTTGTTCCCGTAAGTCCTTTATACAAATCCATAACCTACTTTTTTATGATGTCCGGATCAGTCAGTTTAACCATTGTTATAGATTTAAGCTCGTGCATTTTTTTCCTGGTATTCCTCTACTTCATCACTACATAAAAGTATTTATCATCGGCATCTCCTAGCTTTATCCAGTGGGATCTTGATTTTTGTTTTAGGGCACATTCTTCAATATTACTCCATCTTTCAATGTCCTGCAAATATTATTTTTCTTTATGTAGTATATCATCTGAGCATTGTGAAACAATCTGTCTTTGGACTTGGGCAATACACATTCTGGATTTGGAATTGGGCAATATCCATTATGGATTTAGTAATCTTTTCTGTAATATTCAAGATTCTTCCTTATTCAGTGTCTTTGTTTATAAAAAAAAGTATATATAGAGAGATATTAAGTGCACTTAATATGAATGAACTCTAAATGATGTATGTGTAAAGTCAATGTGTTCAATAACAGTCATTCAAAATAGTCATTTTCAATCCTCCTTCCATCATATTTCTCTTTTTTATTCATTTCACATCAATTTTAAACTTCTTTATCAATCATTTTTCAAGTCCACAAAGAGAGTAAAATTCCACCTTATACACTTAGGATTCACATCTAATCAATAAATACTCAAAACACGAATCGAATCAAGAAAACTGAATAGTTGCTCGCTTTTCTATCACAAGGGATACATGAATGACGAAGTAAAACCTTCCATGACTTCTTGTTCCTCTCCTTAACCCTTGGTTGTGGGAGAGCTGAACCTTTATTATAATCCTCAATATTCTTATACAGCGCTGCTGAACCAATACTACAAATCCAAAATTTGACTAAAACAATACTAAAACCTATTGAATATAAATAATCACAGGGAACCTAAAGTTGAAATCACGATGGTTGAGTGCAGGAGAATAACAAATATTAAGAAAGAAAGTGTCACTCCCCGGGGATACTCCCCTTGACGTAACACGGGACCTAGGGTCACGAGTGACCCCAAGCTAACCCTGTGTCTGGCATATATCAAGCATAATATTAATACATGAATAAGTGATGCTATGCAGAAGGTAAAACAATGGATAACTGCAAGATGGGGAATACCCAATACAAATCTGAATATATATAAAACTACTAAGAGTTCAATGATACTGAACATTTACTCAAATCTAAAGCTGAATCTAATACTATGTCTGAAAAGCCTCTAGTGACTGGAGTTGTTGGGACATGCCCCCAGCTAACCCTAGCAAAGCTAGAAACTGAAATAAAAGACTGAATATGAAAGACATGTCTATTGTCCTCGAATTATGAGGACTCACCACAAAAGCTGCTTAATACGGATCAGAAAGCGATCCATGCTCGATCTGGATGCTGAATACCTAAACCTACATCATGAAAGGATGTAGCGTAGAGTATGCATCACTACTTGGAGTTTAGTGAGCATGCAGGATATCGATAATAGTTGAACAGAGTATAAAAGCTGAACAAACATAATTGAGAAATGACATAATCTGAATAAAAGCACATATACTGAAATATAACTAAAAATTGAACTAAATGCAATGACCAAGTACTAATTATGAATTTAACATGCCGAGACTGAATACTAAACTATAACTGAAAACTTGGTCAAATAAACTAGAGAGTGACTGTGGGAGCTACTATTAACCGACATAAAACCATGCGAGCTAAACGTAGAGTCCGATGTATAGGACCCATCGAGAGGACCCAATATGCCTTTCTAGGGGTATAAAGGCATGACTATCGTGATAACTACATTTGATGCCCAAATGAGGGGACTTATAAGCCTACGGGGGCATGTAGTTCTGGGACTAGGGTACGCTGATCGCTAGTCCAACTCGATGCTAAGTATACTCCGTACTAGAAATGTGTACGACACAACATAAATGAAATGGTGATAGTTCAATATTTTAACATGCAAATCTGAGAATGCAACATATAGGTATTGAAAAATGAAACATTCAAAATTGGAGCATGTATATCTGTTTAACTGACCTAGCAAGGGTAATTCATGAACTAAGAGAATCTACACAACTAGGGTTTTGAGTTTCATGCAAGGAACTAAGAAAAGATTTCACGAAAACAAGGTAATCAGATTAGTAATACTATAATAGCTAAATCACAACCAATATCTAAGGTTTTAAAAATCCTAGGTGTAAGCAAGATATAGCGAATCAAGAATCTGACGATACTTATTCTGTCTCAGAAAAGCAACTAGCACCTTGAAGTTGGTTGAACAAGTCATCAATATAGGGGATGGGATACTTATTCTAGATGGTGACCTTATTCAACTGACGATAGTGAATGCACGTTCTGAGAGAACCATCTTTCTTTTTCACGAACAACACTGAAGCACCCCATGGGGAAATACTAGGTCTAATGAAGCCTTATCTAGAAGGTCTTTTAACTATTCTTTCAATTCTTTAAGCTTGACTTGAGCCATTCTGTAAGGAGGGATGTAAATGGTCTGGGTATCAGGAAGGAGATCAATTACAAAGTCAATTTCCCTTTCGGGAGGAACACCGGGAAGATCTTCTGGAAACACTTCTGGAAACTCATTTACTACAGGAACTGATTCAATAGTTGGGGTTTCAGAGTTTGAATCCTTAACCTGAACAAGATGATAGACATACCCTTTAGAGATCATCTTTCTAGCCTTAAGGTAAGAGATAAATCGACCCACATGCACTGAATACTACCCTTCCATTCTAAGACTCGATCGTTTGGAAACAAAAACCAAATGATCCTTGTCCTACAATCGACTAAATCATAACATGAATGTAACCAATCCACGCCTATAATGATATCAAAGTCTACCATTTCTATCTCTACAAGATCTACTAAGGTGACTTTCTGAGAGACTGTGACAGGGCAATTTTGATATACCCGTCTAGCTATAACTAGGTCACCAATTGGAGTAGAGACTGAAAAGGGTTCTAAAAGAATTTCTGGACTGACACCGAAGTTTAGTGCTATATAGGGAATTACAAAGTAAAGAGTAGCCCCTAGATCTAACAATGTATAAATGTCTAAATGAAAGACTCGTAACGTACCAGTGACCACATCAAGAGAATCTTCTTGGTCATGGTGAGCCTGGAGAGCATACAACCTGTTCTGGCGCTGACTGCCACCTGTTGAGTTGGGCGACCTGATGTTGATATTGGAACTATAGACTGAGCCCTATTATTGTTACCTCATTTCCACTGCTTGGCAGAAGGGCAATCCTTCAACCTATGGCCAGACTGACCACAACCAAAGCACCCTTCCTATACTACAAGACACTCGTCCAGATGGTTCTTACCACACATTGGACAAGTTGGGAAAGTTATGTTACCTAAATTACTCCCCTAAGACTTAAAGACTGATGCCCTCACTTTTTTATCCTGTCGAAACCTGGGGGATGGAGCACTGGCTGATAAAGACACTGGGGTTGTAGACCTCTACTAAAATTGTGAGCGATTGCCACCACTAGATTTCTACTGAGAGTATTCATAATTCCCTACTCTAGCCTTCTTGTTGTATTTAGCCATTTTCCTAAGCTTATCTCCGTCAACCTACTGAGCATGAGTGATAAGACTAGAGATATTCATATCCTCTAGCAGCATAGCATTCCTGCACCCTGTCTTCACCAAGTCGGATACCCCAAACAGAAACTTACTCATTTGTGCCATTGGAGCGGCAACCATATATGGAGCATACCTGGAGAGCTGAGTGAACTTTAGCCCCTACTGTTGGACTGACATGGTACTTGCCTCAAATTTATGAACTCCTGAGCTTTAGCCTCCCCTAACTCTCTCGGGAAAAACCTGTCCAGAAAAGCTCTAGTAAAGCATTCCCAGTCAGTTAACCTCATCAATGAAGTTCTATGGGTCCTCACCAATTTGCAACCCTAGAAACTCAGGCAAATTCATCCAAAAAAAATCTCGAAGTCTAGTTGCCACTAATCCACCAATAGTATTAGTAGGAATTGGGACCCACTGATTGTTTTTGTTGGCTACACTCTGAGCCCAAAGTTGGATTGCATTCTGGAATTCTGCATTCGTAACCTCATCGTCCGGGAATTGAGGAATTGTGTTAGCATTGCGTGCATTAGCATTTCGTGCATAAGCTCTACGAGGAGGCATGATCTGAAACACATAAAGATGAATTAGAAGGGAGATCATACCATACCCACACATGATAAGAATGACAAGAAAGTGAAGTTTTTCCTAAAACACTTCGTAGCCTCCCTCTCATTAGATGTGGTGCACTTCACACACATTAAAGAGACTCTACTTAGTGCGACTTTCATACATCCTAGGACTTTTGAACTTAATGCTCTGATACCAAGTTTTTCACACCCCGAGGCTACCCCCTTGACGTAACACGGGACCTAGGATCATGAGTGACCCCAAGCTAACCCTGTGTCTGGCATATGTCAAGAATACTATTAATAATTGAATAAGAGGTGCTATGCAGAATCTAAAACAAGAGATAACTGAAAGATAGGGAATACCCAATACTGGTCTAAATATATATTAAACTACCAAGAGTTCAACTATACTGAACATTGACTTAAATCTAAAACTGAATCTAAAACTATGTTTGAAAAGCTTCTACTGACTAGAGTTGCTGGGACATACCCCTAGCTAACACTAGCAAAACTAAAAACAGAAATAAAAGACTGAATATGAAAGACATGTCTATTGTCCTCGATGTATGAGGACTCACAACTGAAGCTGTTGAATACAAATCAGGAACCGATCTATGAGTGATCTGCATGCTGAATACCTAAACCTACATCATGAAATGATATAGCGCAAAGTATAAAAGATGATCACATAACAGAGCAATGACATAATCTGAACAGAAGCATAGATACTTAAATATAAATGAAAACTGAACTAAATGCAATGACCAAGTACTAATCATGAATTTAACATGTTGAGACTAAATATTGAAGTATAACTGAAAACTTGGTCAAATACACTAGAGTCTGACTATGGGAGCTACTATTAACCGACATAAAACCACGTGAGCTAAACACAGAGTCTGATGTATACGCCCCATCAAGAGGACCCAATATACCTTGCTAGGGATATAAATGCATACCTGGCGTGATCACTAAATCGGATGCCCAATAGAGGGGACTTATAAACCTACGAGGGCACGTAGTTCTGGGACTTTGAGGGTACGCTGAACCCTAGTCCAACTCGGTGCTATGCCTACTCCCAACTAGAAATGTGTACGACATAACATAACTGAAATACTAGATAGCTCAATATTTTGACATGCAAATATGAGAATGCAACATTTAGGTACTAACAATGAAACATTCAAAACTAGAGCATGTATATCTATTTAACCGACCTAGCAAGTGTAATTCATGAACTAAGAGAATCTAAACAACTAGGGTTCTGAGTTTCATGCAAGAAACTAAGCAACGATTTCACGAAAACATGGTAATCCAATTAAGAAAACTATAACAGCTAAATCACAACCAATATTTAAGGTTTTAGAAACCCTAGGTCTAAGAAAGATATAAAGAATAAAGAATTTGACTTAATTCTAGGGACCTAGTGGATGAAAGGAATCCACTAGTGAAATCCCATATACCTGGTGAAGAAATCTACGGAGAAATTCTTCAATTTTGGGGCTGCAGCTGAAGAAAACCTTATGCATGTTCTTGAGGGGTTGGTCAATGCTTTCTCTTTTTTTTCGCTCTAAGTTCTGGCGAACTTTGGTGAATGAATGTTTTGATAGGTTCAGACTAAATCCTTATGCTTAAACAGAGTTAAACAACGTAGTTTATGTGTTAACCGACGTAGTTTAAATGTCCAACGCATAGAGAAAATACCAAAATGACCCCAACTTAAAATCTGACGAGGCCATCGACATCCCCTGACTGACGGACTGTGGACTGACCGACGGACCGTCTTGGCAGGGCATCATTTGGCGTCTAAGGCTGGGTGCTGAGGGTCACTATCCACAGACCTGGACCACAGAGTGTAGTCCCACCTACGGTCCGTAAGTCCTACCATGGATCGCGACTTTCTGGGGATATTTGTGTGGCCAATGACCTACCTATGATCTTTGGCCCATACCACGGGTTCTGGTTTGGCCTCCGTCGGTGGTACCTGATGTCTTGAAAATATGCATTTTGGACCTGCTCGAATCTGGGGAGTTATAGAAAGAAAAGGAAAAATAATAAGGCTAAGTTGCATTGGTTTATAGAAATAATGACTGCAATATAAATACTTAGATTCATATCTTAAAAAGTTAATGAAAAGGAGTAAAATAAATTAACCTTATATCATATAACTAAAGCCTAAAATAAAGCAACTGTCTAATCGGATTCTACCCAATACTACAACCTTATTTATCTGAATTTTATCCAATTTTAAAGTTGTATACTGATAAAACATAATGTCGAACTAATCTCTAGCATTAGAGGAACCATTTTCAACACTCCTCCTTGACTCAAGAGAAACAACCTCAAGTCTTCTTCTATGAAACCCAAATCATATTGTAGGTAGGGAATTAGTTAAAATTTCAATTGTCTGAAAATCAGTTTTGTAGTGCACTTAGTCTATATCTCCATTCTTTTTCACCTCCCTCAAGAGATAAAGCTTTATATTGTAGTTTTATTTTTTTCCATGTGAAAAGGGATTATTTGCAATTGCAATTGTAGGTTGATTATCAACAAAGATTTCAGTGATCTTCTTTTGCTCCAAGTATAAATCTGCCAACAGCTCCCGAATCCAAAAGAGCTTGATTCACAGCTGATGCATCTTGAATGTACTCTACTTCAGCTCTAGATTGAGCCACAATATCTTTCTTCATTGAACACCAAGAGAACATTCAAGAACATAAACTAAAACAGTAACCTGAGGTGTTTCTCATTTCTACTGAGATATCTCCTTTAATACTACTATCCACTGCTTATGTTTGTCTTCAAATATTCTCTGATATCTCTCCATCCACACTACATGAAAAAATCCAGTGTACACAAATCTAAGGAGTTGAGCATTATGTGTCTTGCCTTTTTGTGTTTAGAATAATCCACTGGGAATGTTGCTCCCATGTTGTTGCTTGATATGTTGATATGTTCATCCAGTTTAGTAATATATGGAACATGCTTTTAGTAAAGTGAAAGGATACAAAAAAGTGATATGTCGACTCCACATCTCCTAGACAAAGTTTACACTTCTGGGAAGCGACTATGCACATGATGTTAATCTATGAGTAGTTAGGAGTCTATTTTCCAATTGCAACTAAAGCATGAATATAGCTTTAGATCTAGTTGCATTTGCAAAAATCATACCTGTTCAAGGAACTCTATATCTCTGCCCAATAAGTTGTAAGTAGATCATCTTGATGATAACATTTGTATGTCAAAGTAATTGAGGTTTGTCAATTAAACTCCTGGCTACAATAATCTTCTTAACCATCCAAGATGCATGTTGTGGTAGTGGAGCTGATATGATATGATGGTTCTTGATGTAGAAATTGTGAATCCATTTGATCCAAAGCTTATTAGCTTTATGAGCTAGATCCCAACATGTCTTTGTTATTCCTTCCTTGTTCCATATTTGTAGGTTAATAAGATTTAGTCTGCTTGCTGACTTGGGAAGGCACATCTTGTCCCATGCTACTATTGCCCTTTTTATAATAGTGTTGGTTCTTGACCGGATGAAACTTCTACAGTAGGCCCAATATGCATTATGATCTTAGAGGAAATGACAAACAATTGAGCCAAACTAGTTGTGTTCTACCTGTATAAGAATGTTTTTTTGTAGTCCAAGAACATATTGTTCCTACAATAATAGGAGCCCATTGGTCGACAAACATTTTTTTGGTGGATAGGTGTATATATTTGAATGGTACTTCCCCAAGGGTAAAACCAAATTGCTATAATAAGCTCTTTTGTATTTTCTCATTGATGCCATCAAAGTAGAAAGAGATCTTACCGATGTTTTCTTGGTAATAGGCAGCAATAGAAGGTTGATCACCTCTTGCAAACAATAAAAGATCATCTGCAAAACATAGGTGAGTAATACAAAGTTTGAAGAACTTGGGATGATCCTTGTACTATCTATTTGCTTAGAAATTACCTAAACATCTGGTCGAATACTCCATAGCAATAGGGTCTCCTTATCTAACTCCCTTACCAGCATCAAAAGGTTCAGTAGGCTCACCATTTACTATGATTGAATAGTGAATAGTTTGCACACACTCAAAAATACACTGAATGAATCTAGTAGGAAAGTAAATTCCTTCCAGCATTTGATTCACATAGCTCCACTCTACAAAATGATATGATTTATGTAGATCAATTTTGATCGTGCACCTCTGTGATATATGCTTTCTAGCATAGGCGCTCACTAGTTCATTGGCCAGAATTATGTTGTTAACTATCTTCCTACCAGGATCAAATCCAGATTGTGCTTCACATAATATGGTAGGCATAACTTGCTCAAACTTTGTAGAAATAATGTTGGAAATTATCTTGTAAAGAGTAGAGTAGCAGGAAATTGGCCGATAATCTTTGATGTTATTTTGTGCAGCATTCTTAGGAATCAGGCTTATCCTAGTACATGTAACACCCCAGAAACTAGTAGGCTAAACTAGAGCTTTACGTGAGGGTTCTAGGGCTTGACATGAGGGTTAGAATTATGAATTTAACCTCCCGTACTTAGAATGAAGGGTTTAGGGTTAAAATGTCAAGGTACGACTCCGCAAGGACCAACCAAGGGTCCTTGTGGAGGACCCTAGGACTACCCTAGAATTTGCCCCAAGGCAGTGCACCCACGAGGGGACCTACACCCCATAGGGGGATCCACGCCTCATAAATGGCCTCGTGGGTCAAGGTCCGAAAAGTTTATCCACAGAACCCCACCCATGCTTGACTAGCATGGACCATGGGTGGACCCACAACCATCAGTGTGGTCTTGTGGGATGAGGTAGTGTGGTCATTAAGGTGGTTAAGTGAGGGCTTTGTGGTACTTTCCAAAATTAATTAGGGTTTAAGTGATGTCATTTTATTAGAGTTTAGACCACCTATATAAAGCTATTAGACCCCTAAATTCATTGATCCTAGACATTAGTTCAAATAACCCAAAAGAACCCAATTCCCTCCAAGAAATTCTCTCTCTAGCAAGAAGAAGAAGAAGAAGAGAAGAAAAAGAAAAAGAAGAAGAGGGTCAAGCTAGGTCAAGATTTCAATTGTTTCAAGATTTCCAGGCTTTGTAATCAAGGTATGATGGCTTATTCATTCATGGACTTCTTTCATCCATGATGCCCCATGTTTCCCCCAATTGTGTAGATGAACCCCAATTCTAGTTAGGGTTTCTTCCTACATTATGGGTATTGTTGTATATTGATCCAATTGAGTGGATAATGGTTGTTTATGATTGTTTATGATGTAATTACATGTTTTTAGTATGATTATTCATGTATTCTTGATTAATCTAAGATTCTAGGGTGAAATTGATATAGTTTGGTTTTATGCCATGAAAGAGGAAATTCAGGGTTTAGATGTGACCTTTTAATATTGATGAATTACTTTATGAATTTCTTGAGATTATAGTATCTAGGTATGAATTGATTAAAAGTAAAACTTATGTACATGAATTGATTAGGTTAGGGCTTATTTGATGAAACATGATTAGTAGTGTTGAGATTGAGTTATATGATGATATATGATTAATATTGGTTAAGGATGAAGCATGTAAATGGAATACCTTGAGACTTAGGTCTATGAGGTTCTTGTGAGAAGTATTGCTTGAAAGTCAATTTGTAGTCATAGATGATGAATTCTAGGGATTTGAGAGTAAGGCTAATATGTTGGATTATATATGTTAAGGGTTTGAGAGTGAAGCTAATTGCATGATTGAATTGTATATGGTATAGTTGTTAAAGGACTTTGCCCACATGACCAATATTATGAGTATATGTAATTGTGCATGTAGTGATTTGTTTACTTGAAATTTGATTATATTCATGTCTAATGTAGTCATTCTAGATAAGTTCATTTGATGTAAGTTTGGATCCTTGAAAGGACAATATGTGATGAAGGTTATGTTGATGATTTAAGAACACTTTGAGAGTAAAGTGATGACTATGATGTAATTGTGGTATTGTTGAAAGACTATTCTCACACACACACTTATGCATAACTATGAATGAAGAGACCATGATTATGATAATTGTGTTATGATGATTGAAAGGCTATTCTCATGAATACATAATGAACATAATGTATAAGGTTTTCTCAAATAATGGAGATTCTAGGTTGAAAAGATATTCTCACCTAATTGAATCTAATGTTATATATAGACATAGACGGTGAAAGGTTATTCTCACGCATGATCTAATGAGCTATCCTAATGAAACAAGTTATGACTTAAGATGTATTATGTGGGAATTATGCGTAGGACCGAGTGTATATTGATGAGATGGGAACTCTTCCATTAAGTAAGGCTGAGTTCTTAGAAGCAATCTCTTGAGATGGAAGCTCTTCTATTAAGCAAGGTTGGGTTTCTAGAAGAAATCTCCTTATTACATAAACTATGTGATTCTGTAGGTTATTTAGCTATTGGATCCACCTAAAGCTAACATGATGATGTTCTTACCTTAGGCAAGTAGGACAACCCTTTTCAGTGTGGCTAACACCAGATTCCATGTAAGCTCACAGGGTCTATGTCAGTTAAGGCTAATTCCCACCAGGTCAAGTCTAGTATGAACTATGGTCACTCAAGAAGCTTTACTTAGCATGAGTTAGATTTATGGGGTCTTATTCATGCATTGCTCAAGTATGCTTTGAGGGTATCTATGGTAAGTTCTTCTTATGTTATGATGATCTATGTAATGAATATGTTTATGAATTATGCTTATGATGTATGCTTAACTTGGATTGTTGCTATAAGTTTCTTTCCTTAATATGTTTGACTAAAGGTAAATGTTCTCTTGTCTATGAGAAGTAAGCTAAGGATGAGATTAAAAAGGTAATAATGATGAATGAGGACCTAAAGTGACTTACTTAGCATGGGTGGGATTATGTGATCATAACCATGCCTTGCACAAGCCTGCCTTGAGGTGGCTTATGAAATGTTTTTCTTATGATATGTTAAGCTAGATGCTTTTATTATGTCTATGACTATGTTGGTATCTTTTATTCTTATGACTTATGTTATTGTCTCTTATGATTATGGTGTATGTCTAATGTTGACTAATTTCTCTTATATGCTATGTTGATGATTTATGATAGCCATCATATTTAGTACATTATTGTACTAACACATACTTTTGCCTACATTCTTATCAAATCTAGGGTTCGGCGATATTGACTTCCATCCTCGTGGCTATGTTCATAGTTGACCAAGAAGAGAAGTTTTGGTGACTTCTCATACCATTCAAGGTCTTGTCCACCAAGTCATTTATATTTCATTTTATTTTTTGAGCTATTGTATCGGCTGCATCCCAAAGACTTCATATATTAGATGGTTTGAGACAATGTTAAAGACTTCTGCTTCGTTTTATGAGACTTCGATTGTATTGAAAAATATTTTAAATTTCCATACTTTTCTATTATCTTATGTTACGATATGCTAAGTGGCTTACATTGAGTCCTTCGGGGTTCTATGTGCCATGTTACATCTAGGTGGTACCCCTGGGTCGTGACAGTACAATTAACAGGTCTATATATTTTCCCTGATTGAAAATAATCCATTACTGCATCACAAATATCCTCTTTAATTGTTCTCCATGATTTTTTAAATAAATATGCATTCTATCAATCTACTGTAGGAGCTTTACAATCTCCTATTGCTTTCAGTGCTTCATATGCTTCCTTTTAAGTGACATTTTTTATAACTCCACTACTTGATTATGAGAAACAGTGGGACCCTTTTGCATTGTCGGTATGTTGACACCAGGAAGAATTGGTTTGGTTGTTCCCATAAGTCCTTTACAGAAGTCCATAACCTACTTTTTTATGGTGCCCGAATCAGTCAGTTTAACCATTGTGGTAGATCTAATCTCATTTATTTATTTCCTGGTATTTCTCTACTTCATCACTGCATAAAAGTATTTATTATCGGCATCTCCTAGCTTTATCCAGTGGGATCTTGATTTCTGTCTTAGGGCACTTTCTTCAATATTACTTCATCTTTCAATGTCCTGCAAAAAAAATTGTTCTTTATGTAGTAGATCATATGAGCATTCTGAAACTATCTGGATTTGTACCTGGGCAATACACATTCTGGCTTTGGACAGGGGCAATATCAATTCTGGCTTTGGTGATATTTTTAGTAATATTCAAGAATTCTTCCTTATTTAGTCTCCTAAGCACAAACTTTATAGCTTTGAGTTTTTTCCCACACTTTTGCCATCTTTCCTTCTGGAATCTATTTATTCTAGACCGATGCTACAATATTATCAAATGTTTACATGTCCCCATTGGATCATGAAATCTCAGTTCCTAAATACTCTATAAATTCTACTGCAAATTCTATTTGTTCCCAGCTCTTTATTGCTCCATATATAATAATCTCGCCTCCAAAGTAGTTCATGCATCTGTATATCTTGGATGCACTCAGTGAAATATCTGATATCTATAGATGTGACAGGAGCCCCATATATTCTATCATTCTGGTGAAGTATACCCTTAGAATCACCTGGTTTTATCCATGGTTGTGAGACACCTTGGCTAATCTCTATTAACTTATCCCTAAAGGATTTTATCTTCTTTATAGTGTTGAATCCATACACGACATTAAAAGAGACACTAAGCATCACTAGTAGTGGTAGTAATGTGACAAATTATAATTTGGGAAGTAGAGCATATGTGAGTAATTGTGTAACAATTTGGATCCCAAACTATCAAAATCCTACCATTAACTGCCTCCTTATAGTTACATTGGGTGTTCCAGTTAGGATTGATATGATTATCTTCCTTCATTGAGTCGTGTTCTTTAAATCTCATTTCCACCAATCGTCCAAGATTAATATGATTATTCTTAAAATAATGCTTCAACTCCTTTTGATTGTGCCATTTATTTATACCTCGCATATTCTAGATCATCGTATTCATTGAGGGGATTTAGTAATGTCTCCTTTATTAGTAGGGTGTTTGTTGTTGCCACTAGTGCCAAGCCCCAAGGCTACCCCCTTGTTGTAAGCACGGGACCTAGGATCACGTGTGACCCCAAGCTAACCCTTAAGTTGGCATATAATAAGTATACTGAAAGATAACTAAATATAAATACTATGTGGAGGCTTAATGCAGTAGATAACTTAAAGTGGGGAATACCCAAACTGGTCTGATTATATAAAATACTATGAGTTTAGTGATACTGAACAATCACTCAATACCTAAAGCTGAATCTAATACTAAGTCTAAAAAATCCTCTACTGACTAAAGTTGTTGGTACATGCCCCCAGCTAACACTAGCAAAAAACTAAAACTAAAGAAAAGACTGACTATGAAAACATGTCTATTGTCCTCAAAGTATGAGGATTCACCAATGAAGCTACTGAACTGGAGATCGGGAACCAATCTATGCATGATCTAGATACTGAAAACCTGAACCTACATCATGAAAGGATATAGCGCAGAGTATGCGTCAATACATGAAATGTACTGAGCATGCAGTATACAAAATATAGCTGAACAAAATACATAAACTGAATAAAGCATACCGCACAATGATATAATCTGAACTGAATGTAAATGCTATAATATACTGAAGACTAAGCTAAATGAAATGACCAAGTACAAATCATGAGACTAACATGCTGAGAATGAATATTGAATATAACTGAGGATTTGTTCAAAATGCACTAAATCTGACTGTGGGAGCTACTATTAACCGACATAAAACCACGTGAGCTAAACGTGGAGTCCGATGTATACACCCCATCGAGAGGACCCAATACACCTTGCCAGGGGTATAGAGGCATGACTGACGTGATCACTAAATCTGATACCCAATGGAAGGGACTTATAAACCTATGGGGCACATAATTCTGGGACTATGAGGGTACGTTGAACCCTAGTCCAGCTTGGTCTAAGCCTACTCCCAAATGGAATGTGTATAAACAACATAACTGAAATACTAGATAGATTAATGTAATCTGAGAATGCAATATTTAAATACTGATAATAAAACATTCTTAACTGGAGCATGTATATCTATTATTCTGACCTAGCAAGTGTAATTCATGAACTAAGAGAATCTACACAACTAGGATTCTTAATTTAATGCAAAGAATTGAGAAACAATTTCACGAAAACTTGATAATCTGATTAGGAATACTATAACAACTAATTCACAATAATTCTCCAAGGTTGTAGAAACCCTAGGTCTAAACGTGATATCGAGAATCAAGAAAACTGACTGAATTCTAGGGACCTAGTGGAAGAAAGGAACCCACTAGTGAAATCCCACATAACTAATAATGAAATTCATTCAAAAATCTTCCAATTTTGGGGCAGAAACTGAAGAAAACTTGTTGCATTCTTGGAAGGGTTTGGGTCGCCTCTTTTCTCCTCTTTTCGTCTGAGTTTGATGAAGTTTGGTGAATGAATCACTTAGGGTAAGTTCTGATTAAGTTACTAGGCTTAAATTGACAAAAAATTATGTAGTTTAGGGGTTAAACGACGTAGTTTAGATGCCCAACACATAGGGGAAAAGACCAAAACGACCCTACCTTAAAATCTGATGAGGCCACCGACGGCCCTGATTGACGGACCATGGAATTACCGATGGTTCGTCCTATCAATCGGTCGCTTGGCTTTAGAGGGCTGCTGATTGGGGATCTGAACCACGGACCTGGACCACGGACTATGGTCCCACCTACGATCCACAGTTCATGCCATTGGTCAAGACTTTTTTAGGAGTTCTCGACCATACCTACGGTCCGTGGATCAGACCACGGACCGTGGGTTGGCCTCGTCGGTGGCACCTGCAACTTCTAAAATTTTATAAATTTGGTTCTTTTCGAATCCGGGGTGTTACATTATCTCCCCCTTGGGAATATTCATCCTTGAATAAGTTTAACTAGCTAAATATCGAGGAAAGGAGTTGCAATCCCAACCACTAAGTAATAAAACTAATATCTAACTAAACTGAGTTCCAAGAACATGCAAATACGCTGAAAATTCAAGTATAACTGAGGGAACATGATAGTGAGACTGAATTTACTCAAGATTAACCTGAGAGACTGGAGAGGAACTATTACCTAAAACTGAAACAGAATCAGAAGGAAAGAGATGAGGATACTTGGCCTTCATGGCTGCTTCTGCTTCCCAAGTAGCTCCCTCTACAGACTGACACCTCCATAAAACATTACTAAAGCGACTTCCATATTACTGAACCTACGAACTGGACGATCAAGAATTTCAACTGGCAACTCTTCATAGGTGAGGCTATACTTCACACCCACACTCTCTAATGGCACTATCGATGTTGGATTACCCACAGACATTTCCAACAAGGAAATGTGAAAGACCGGGTGAACTGCTGCTAGTTCTGCTGGAAACTCTAACTCATAAGACACATTTCCAAACCTTTTTAGGATTTTGTAAGGACCTACTTATCTTAGACTGAGCTTCCATTTCTTTCCAAATCTCATCACCCCCTTCATAGGTGATACTTTCAGGAAAACCCAATCATCGATTTCAAACTTTAAGTCCTTTCTCCTTACATATGCATAGGAATTCTGACAAATCTTAGCTGTCTTAAGTTTATCTCTGATGAGCTGAACTTTTTCCATAGCTTCATGAATCGAATCTGGCCCAATCAATGCTGCTTCACCTACTTCAAAACAACCAATCAGAGATCTGTATCTACGCCCATATAATGCCTCATATGGGGCCATATAAATATTGCAATGGTAACTATTGTTGTAGGTGAACTCTATAAAGGGAAGTGGATCATCCAAACTTCCCTTCAAATTGATCAAGCAAGCTATCACCATGTCCTCTAAGGTCTGAATGGTGCATTCTTTTTGACCATCCGTCTGTTGATGAAATGCTGTGTTGAGATTTACCTGAGTACCAAGACCTTTCTGAAATGATTTCAAGAAATTAGAGGGAAATTGAGGACCTCTGTTTGTGATGATAGATGAAGAAACCCCATGTAACTTGACTATCTCATTATTGTAGAGTTTAGCATAATCCGCTGTTGAATCTATAGTCTTGACAACCAAAAAGTGCGCGGACTTAGTAACCCTGTCCACTATTACCCAAATAGAGTCATGTTGTCTGTGAGTACGAGGTAAACCTATAATGAAGCCCATGTTTATCACTTCCCACTTCCATGTAGGAATGTTAATCTCTTGAGTAATACCTCCTAGTTACTATTGTTCTATGTTAACTTGTTGAGAATTGGGGCACTTAGCCAGAAAACATGCTATGTCCCTTTTCATGCCATTCCACCAAAAGACTTTTCGTAGGTCACGATACATCTTAGTGGCACCTGGGTGGATGGAATACTTTGATTTATGACCCTTTGTAAGGATCTTCTGCCTCAACTCACCAACATTAGGAACACACAAGCGACCCTGGTAACGAAGCACACTATCTCTCCCTTGGGAGAAAACCTCTACTTTCTGCTGATGAACTACACCTTTCAACTGAAGAAATATAGGATGACTATCTTGTTTTTCCTTAACCTTTGCTACCAATGAAGATGCAAATATATTCTGAACTATGACTCCACCCTCTGACGTATTTGTAAGACCAACTCTTAAGCGAACAAGTTGGTGAACATCTTTTGCTAATTCTTTTCTTTCTTCCTCAACATGTGCTACACTACCCATAGATAATATTCTAAAAACATCAGCTACTACATTGGCCTTACCACGATGATAAATCACATTCATATCGTAGTCCTTGAGGAATTCAAGCCATCTCCTCTGACGAAGATTCAATTCTTTCTGGGTGAATACATAATGGATGCTCTTATGATCTGTGAATACATCAACATGAACACCATACAAGTAGTGTCTCCAAATATTTAGGGAAAATACTATGGTTGCAGGCTTGATGTCATGAGTCGGGTAGTTCTTCTTATAGACCTTAAGTTGTCTAGAAGAATAAGCTATGACCTTACCTCACTACATCAGCACACTGGATGTATCATAATAGATTACATAATCGTCTGAACCATCTGGTAGAGTCAAGATCGGAGCTGTAGTCAACCTAGTCTTCAGTTCTGAGAAACTTTTCTCACATTCATCTGACCACTGAAACTTAACCTTTTTCTGAGTAAACTCAGTCAATTGGGAGGATATGGATGAAAATCCTTCAACAAATCTCCTGTAATAACTAGCCAGACCCAAGAAACTTATGATATCTGTTGGAGAGGTGGGTCTGGGCCATTGTTTCACTGTCTCTATTTTTTTAGAATCCACTCTGATTCCTTCGCTAGATACCATATGACCAAAGAAAGAAACAGAGTATAACAATAATTCACATTTGCTGAACTTAGTGAATAACTGACTATCGTTGAGAGTTTCTAAAACCATTCTCAGATTAGCCACATGCTCCTCCTGATTCCGAAAATATATAAGGATATCATCAATAAAGACAATAACGAACAAATCCAAATATTGTTTGAACACCCAGTTCATTAAGTCCATAAAAACTGCATAAGAATTTGCTAGTCTAAAAGACATAACTACATATTCATAGTGACCATACCGAGTCCTGAAGGATCTTTTTGGAATGTCACTAGACCATACCGAGTCCTGAAGGCTCTTTTTGGAATGTCACTATCTCTGACTCTAAGATGATGATAGTCGGATCTGAGGTTTATCTTAGAAAAACAACTATTACACTGAAGTTGTTCGAACAAGTCATCAATCCTGGGGATAAGATACTTATTCTTGATTGTGACTTTATTCAACTAACGATAATTAATGCACATACTGAGAGAACCATCTTTCTTTTTCACAAACAACACTGGTGCACCCCATGGGGAAATACTAGGTCTGATGAAGCCTTTATCTAGAAGGTCTTTTAACTGTTTTTTCAATTCCTTAAGCTCAGCTGGAGCCATTCTGTAAGGAGGAATCGAAATGGGTTGGGTATCTAGAAGGAGATCAATTCCAAAGTCAATTTCCCTTTCAGGAGGAACTTCGGGAAGAACTTACACTTCTGGAAACTCATTTACCACTGGAACTGACTCATGAGTTTGCGTCTCGGAGTTTGAATCCTTAACCCAAACAAGATGATAAATATACCCCTTGGAAATCATCTTTCTGGCATAAAGGTAAGAAATGAATCGACCCATAGGCACTGAGCTACTACCTTTCTATTCTAAGATTAGCTCGTTTGGAAACTGAAACCGAACGATCCTAGTTCTACAATCGACTGAGGCATAAAAGGAATGTAACCAATCTATGCCTAAATTGATATCAAAATCTACCATTTCTAACTCTACAAGATCTGCTGAGGTCACTTGTTGAGAAACTGTGACAGGGCAATTCATGTAAACCCGTCTAGCTATAACTAGGTCACCAACTAGAGTAGATACAGAGAAGGGTTCTAAAAGAGTTTCTGGATTGACACCGAAGTTGACTGTTATATATGGAGTTACAAAGGAAAGAGTAGCCCCTACATCTAACAATGAATATACATCTAAGTGAAAGACTCGTAACGTGCCCGTGACCACATCAGGAGAATTTTCCTGATCCTTGAGCGTGGAGAGCATATAACCTGTTCTGGCACTGACCGCCACATGTACCGAATGGAGCATCCTGCTGAGTTGGGAAACATGCTGGTGCTGCTGAAGTTGTGGATTGAGACCTAGTGTTGTTACCACATTGCCCCTGCATGGCAGAAGGGAAATCCCTCAACCTTTGTCCAGATTGACCACAACCAAAGCATCCTCCCTTGCCCGCAAGGCTGTAACACCACAAATTTGAGGAAGGAAAAATTCTAGATTTTTAGAAGTTGTAGGTGTCATTGACGGAGGCCACCTACGGACCGTCAGTCAGCTCACTGCCAGTCAGTCGACTCCATCGATAGGTAAGTAGACTTAAGGCCCGTCAGTCAGCTCCGTCGATGGGTGAGTCAACTTTTAGGTTTTAGACTCGAGTGCATTTGACCTGGTTTTCAATTATATTTCAGCATTCAGTCTCAGTATGTCTTGTTCAGAATTAGTACTTGGTCATTGCATTCAGTTTAGCTTATCAGTATATTTGAACATTTACATTCAGTTCGTATTATGCTATTACCCAATATGCTTTGTTCAGTTATGTATTTTATTTAGATATATTCCATATCATGCATTCTCTATACATTGCAAGTACTAACGCATACTTTGCGCTACATCATTTCATGATGTAGGTTCAGTATTGGGTATGCCCCACTATTAGTTAATTATGGTTTTAAGCTTCCTTATAGTATCATTATATTCAGATTACTTTAGTCTGCTTATGATATGCCAGCTTTAGGGTTAGCTTGGGGTCACTCATGATCCTAGGTCACGTGTTTACGTCCAGGAGGTAGCCTTGGGTCGTGATAAAGGCACTTGCCCGGATGGTTCTTATCACACTTTGGATAATTTGGGAATGTCCTGTTACCTGAAGCACTCCCCTGAGACTTAAAGTCTGATACCCTACCTTTATGGTCCTATCAAAACCTTGGGGATGGATCACTAGCTGATGAAGAGTGTTGAGGCTGTAGACCTTTGCTGAAATTGTGAGCGGTTTCTACCACTCAATTTATGCTAAGAGTATTCATAATTCCCTGTTTTAGCCTTCTTGTTTTCCTTAGCCATTTCCCTAAGCTTATCTCCCTCAACCTGTTGAGCATGATTCATGAGCATAGATATATTCATCTCCACTAACAACATAGCATTTATGCACTCTGTCTTCACTAAGTTGGATACTCCAATCAGAATCTTACTCATATGTGCCCTCGAATCAACAATCATATGTGTAGCATACCTGCAGAGTTAGGTGAACTTATGTCCATACTCTTGGACTGACATGGTACCTTGCCTCAACTTCATGAATTCCTGAGCATTAGCCTCCCTCAACTCCTTCGAGAAGAACATGTCCAAAAAAGCTCCTAGTAAAGCTTTCACAAGTCATAGGAGCTGCATCCTTACACCTATTTTCTTTCCATTGAGTGAACCAAATGTGAGCCACATCCTTAAGCCGGTAGGATGCCAACTCTACTTTATTATTACCAGTTGTCTGCATCACTCCAAAGATATTCTTAACCTCATCAATGAAGTTTTGTGGGTCCTCACTAACCTGCGACCCTAAAAACTATAGTGGATTCATCAGAATAAAATCTCGAACACTGGCTATTGCTAACCCATTATTAGCATTAGTAGGAACTTTGGCCTGCTGGTTGTTCTGATTAGCCACACTCTGAGCCAAGAGCTGGATAGCATTCTGAAACTCTGCATTTGAAACTTATGGTCTGGGAGTTGAGGGACTGCATTTGCATTGCATGCATTAGCATTCCTTGGGTTAGCTCTACGAGGAGGCATGATCTGAAACGCATAATGACGAATTAGAAAGGAGATCATATCTACGCATGATAAGAATATCAAAGAAGTGAAGTTTTTATTAAAACACTTTGTAGACTCCCTCTTATTAGATGTGGTGCACTTCACAGCCAATAAAAGGACTCTACTTAGTGCGGAGTTCGGACATCGTAGGATTGTTGAATCTAATGCTCTAATATGAAGTTAATCATGCCTCGAGGCTACCCCTTTGACATAAACACGGGACCTAGGATTAGGAGTGATCCCAAGCTAAACCTGAAGCTGGCATATCATAAGCATACTCAATGATAACTAAATAAAAATACTATGCGAAGGCTTAAAATAGTAGATAACCTAAAGTGGGGAATACCCAAACTGATCTGATTAGATAAAATACTATGAGTTTAGTGATACTGAACAAACACTCAAAAACTAAACTTTAATCTAATACTATGTCTGAAAAAGCCTCTAGTGAATAAATTTGTTGGGACATGCCCCCAACTAACTCTAGCAAAACTAAAACTAAAGAAAATATTGACTATGAAAACATGTCTATTATCCTAGAAGTATGAGGACTCACCACTAAAGTTGTTGAACTGGAGATCGAGAACAGATTTGTGCGTGATCTGGATGCTGAACAACTGAACCTACATCATAAAAGGATGTAGCGTAGAGTATGCGTCAGTACTTGGAATGTTCTGAGCATGCAGTATATAGAATATAGCTTAACAAAATAGATAATGTGAACAAAGAATACTGGTCTACAATATAATCTGAACTGAATGTAAATGCTGCAATATACTGAAGACTGAGCTAAATGCAATGACCAAATACAAATCACGAGATTAACATGTTGTTATTGAATACTGAAGTATAACTGAGGACTTGGTCAAAATGCACTTAATCAGACTGCGGGAGCTACTATTAACTGACATAAAACCCCGTGAGCTAAATGTGGAGTTTGATGTATAAGCCTCATCAAAAGGACCCAATATACCTTGCCAGGGGTATAGAAGCATGACTGTTGTGATCACTAAATCTGTTGCCCAACAGAGGGAACTTATAAACCTATGGGGCACGTAGTTCTAGGACTATGAGGGTACGCTGAACCCTAGTGAAACTCGGTCTAAGCCTACTCCCAACTAGAATGTGAATAAACAACATAACTGAAATACTGGATAGCTCAATGTTCTGACATGAAAAATCTTTGAATGCAACATTTAAATACAGATAATGAAACATTCTTCACTGGAACATGTATATCTCTTTTACTGACCTAGCCAGTGTAATTCATGAACTAAGAGAATCTACACAACTAGGGTTCTGAATTTCATGCAAAGAACTAAGCAACGATTTCATAAAAAACTTGATAATCTAATTAGGAATACTATAACAACTAATTCACGACAATTATCCAAGGTTGTATAAACCCTAGGTCTAAACATGATATTGAGAATCAAGAAATCTGACTGAATTCTAACGTCCTAGTGGAAGAAAGGAACCCACTAGTGAAATCCCACATACTTTGTGATCAAATTCACAGAGAAATCATTCAATTTTAGGGCTTAAACTGAAGAAAACTTGTTACATTCTTGGAAGGGTTTGGGTCGCCTCTTTTCTCCTCTCTTTCTCTAAGTTTGATGAATTTTGGTGAATGAATTGCTTAGGGTAAGTTCTCATTAGGTTACTAAGCTTAAACTTAAAAAGCCTACATAGTTTAGGGGTTAAACTACGTAGTTTAGATGCCCAACTCATACAGGAAAAGATCAAAACTACCCCAACTTAAAATCTAACGAGGTCACCGACAGGCCTGACCAACAGACCGTGACCTGACCGACTGTCCATCCTATCAGTCTGTCGCTTGGCTTCAGAGGACTGCTGGCTGGGGGTCTGAACTACGGACCTAGACCACGGACCGTGGTCTCACCTACGGTCCAAAGGTCCTGCCGTTGGTCAAGACTTTTCTGGGAGTTCAGGGGGATATTGAGGTGGCCAACCACAGACCACACCTACGGTACATGATTCAGACCACGGGCCGTGGGTTAGACTCATCGGTCGCACCTACAACTTTTGAAATTCTACAAATTTGGTTCTTTTTTAAGCCAGTATGTTACAAAAGGTATCTCTCTAATCACTACTATTTCTCTTTCTCATTGGTATACTGCTTAATGTTGGGAAATTAATCAGATCATACAGTAGACCAGCTTTTAGAGCTTCTTGAATTTGCTTTTCAAGGAGAAGTGTTAGTACTAGTCTGATCTACCAAATTTCCTTGAGGAACATGAGAGCTAGGACTTGCAATATTTATTCTACCACATGAAGTTTGGGGGTGTTGAGCATATATGCTAGTAACCTCATTTTGATCTTTTGTGATGATTTCAAAGGGAATGACACCTTTAGTCTTCCATGTTTGCTTAATCTTCCCCGACTCAGGTCTCTTTCCTTATTTTGCTACTAGAGCTTTTATATCATTGTGGATGGCAGGATTGTCCTACTACAAAACTATACAGTACAGAAGTTAGGGAGCCATTCATACAGTACTTGCTCCAAAAATTGATTACCATTGGGATCCAAAACTATTATCTCTCCGGCAAGGTTTTAGTGATATTCACTTCTATCAGCATCCTTGCGAATGAGATTCTAATTTGTTTTGTTGTGCAATCATCAGCCAAAATATGAATCCCCACCACACTTCCTATTCTACTTAATGATTCTCTCCCCTAACACGATATTGGTTAATTTGGAAATTTAATCCATAAGGGAATCAATGTAGGAAACTCTTCGCTGAAATTAGAATCTTGCGTCCAAGGTTTCATAATAACATGCTTATTAATCATTGTGTATGGACGAAAAAAGAGTACTTTCATAATGACATGCTTATTATTCATTGTGTATGGAAAAACAAGAGTACCTCATTCAAATCTTCAGTGGATTGGAATTTCAATACCTAGTATCCTTTTTCATAGTAGCAAAACTCTGGTTGCGTAGCTGTCACGCCCCAAAAGAGAGGGCAGACAGGAACCTTCTGGATACTTGATCTACAAATAAGATATGACATGTCAAAAGTTGCAAACTAATAAGCGGGTGGAATAACCACACATGATATATATATATATAACCCACGAAGCTATCTGGGCAAAACTATACAACCTGATACATTAAGATGTCTAAGAAGCCTCTAAAAGATGTGCAACATCAAATCGCTAATAACTTGCCGAGATAGACCTCGACGTATACAACTAGCAACTTGTGCATATCATCAAAAGTACTAGATACAAGCTGGCTCCGCATAGAGATGGAGCTCACCAAAACATCAACTGAAGTCAACAAGAGAACCTAACATGGATGTCTGCTCCCCTGAGAACCTGATCCTGCATTTACAAGGAAATGTAGAACCCCATATATAGGGACGTCAGTACATATAAAACATGTACTGGCAGGAAGAGCATATAGAATAATATATCGATAAAGAGGAAAGCTCATATGAATCAGATATTAAATAGGGAGAACTAAGAGTATATAAGGAGTAAACATAGGATATACAACAGTACCCTACGCGCTGACTTAATTGACTTATCATATAATATCTCAAGCAATGATCAATATATCATGATACCCATAGTTTGGCCAGGTGGAGTACTTTAATTATTTTTAATGCAAATGTTCACGTGATGGCTGACCAAGGTAGCTCACATTAAGTATACACCATGAGTTTTCTAAAAGTTCATCTCTATGTTTTTATGCATATGTTATAATCGCGGTCTGGTACGAGGTACACCCATCGTGGGCTCGCTATGAGGGTATGCCCGCAGGCCATATGTGCTATGTATTGGCTCGAGTCAGGGGGAACTAGTATATGAGATTTCCGGCTTACTTCAAATTCAAATGATGCCACAAGGGCAGTACGCCACAGTACTCAGGCTCACTATAGTTGCTTGGTCTCAATCCTATGCACATAATCACGCTACGCGAATGTGTCAAGTAGAAACTATGAATACCCGTCCGTTGCTATATTTTATCAAATAATGTTAGAAGGCCTATGTAATAGTATTTATGCTAGCGGTCATTCAGCTAATCAAGTAACTAACCAATATGAAGGTTTTACTTTCGTGTTTTAAGTGAACTAACTTGACCTTTATATAAGAATCACGTGACACGGATGATGCCTCAAAGGCGAAAGGAGTTTAGCTTCACATACCTTGTTGCTTCCTAGGCTAATGGTAGTTCCCGAAGACCCAATCGATAGAACCAAGTCAATCTACATAATTAAACTCAATCGGTAGATCATCTCCCAATTATATATGTTCTACCGTTAATTAGTACCAACATGATTAAGCCACCAATAAAATCAACCCAGTTCATCTCCATAATAATTTATAATTCCAACAGTTTCCTCACTTGATTTTCATAGCAATTCATCATTGTCATTTGACCCAATCAAGAATCCTAAATTATCTCAGTCTTTCATTTATATCCTTGATTCAAATACAACGATGCTATCTACTTAAAATTATTTTTCCACCTCAATACTTCATCCTAAACTATATATATACATCTATAACACACATACCTGTTGAAATTAAATGAAGAGAATATAGGTTACCTTGACTTAACACTAGGAAGATTTTCATATTTTTGTTGTCGACTACTAGAACTCTTAGCTCCTTTGGGTTTAGAAAGAATTGGATTTTCTCACCCAAAATTTTCCAAATCTCTCGTGTTTCCAGAGGTCTAGAGTAGCAGATAATTAATTTTCTTTCCCCGAAGAAAGTTGGTCAAGTTCCATATATTCCTTTCTTTAGGAGGTTGCCTCTTTGATTTCTCTTATTATTATTATTATTATTATTATTATTAACCTTATCAAACCAGCCTTTTTAACATTATAAGGGCTGAATAATAACTAAATATATCAATACTTATCCTATTACCCAATAAAAGGTAGTGGCTGAAATTAATTGCAAAGACCCACTGTCCATTGCTTCACACAAGTGACTCAAAGGTATTTAAATTTCCTTTCTTCAAAGAACCAAATATATAGCAATTAATTTACCAATGTGTATATCTATAATTACCTTCTTTATGAAAACAAAATGCCAGGAAACCATTCAATATAACTGCTGCGTTTTGACTTATAAAATAACCAATTAAACATTAACTGGGAATTATCTTTTCCTTTTTGACGAGATGCTACCTTAAGGATAAGAAATGCTCACTTGACATTTATTTTAGCTTGCAGCAGACAATTATTTACATATATATATCCATTATAACCACTTTAACAAAAGCACCAGATCTTATGCCAATATAACCGATGCTTCATTTGAATTGGTAGCGAGTAACGCTTCATTATCCTTTCCAAATACTATATGTAACTCTTCCAGCGAAATTTCGTAAATACCAAAATTTTATAGCACACTCAACCTCCTTAATTTAGTATATATAGCTCCATATAACCCTTTATGGCTTAAGTGTTAGATATTAACTTAGTAGTAAACTTACTTCAAATTCGAAGATACTACATTCTCCCCTACTTAGGATCATTCGTCCTTGAATGTCACTGGTAGCTTAATAGAATTTCTAACTATCCAGGACACTCGTAAGATCACCCACTTAATCTACACCTTATTTTATCCACCATAAAGCCTTGAAATTTGGCGAACTTTTAGAATTTTTAAATTTTTTTTGACAGAGTTTCCTTTGTAATTAGGACTATCGGAACCTGTCAGTTACCCAAGGTACATTTACATACACTTCACAGAGCGTCACAGAAATTACAATACTCAATGATCATAAACAAGGCTCCACTTGGCCTTATACTCGCACAAAGGTATACCAAATATTGAAGTTTACGTTATACTTTACATCTAGAAGACACATCCATGAAAGACTCTGATATCATAAACATATTTATCAAAACATATCACGCGAAATCATATAACAATGGTAAATATAACATAGGCCTATAACTATATGAAAGTGACACATAGTGTAAGAACCTTCTGACTTCCCTTGGAATAGGTACGGATATTTAGCTTGCATGTCCTCTTCTCCATTCCATGTAGTCTCTTCTATGTTATGGTTCCTCCAAAGTACTTTGACCGAAGTTATGTCTCTACTCCTTAACTTCCTAACTTTTCTGTCTAGTATAGCCATAGGGACTTTCTCAAATGATAGGTCTTGTGTAGGTTCAATATCTTCTGTTTGGATGACATGGCAAGGTTCTCCTAAACATTTGTGTAGCATAGACACATGGAAGACAGCGTGCCCCCTCAGCTAACTCAGGAGGTAACTCTACCTCAAAGGCTATCTATCCAATCATGCGTATAATTCTATAAGGCCCAATATACCTGGGACTTAACTTACGTTTCTCTCCAAATCGCATAACATCTTTCATAGCTGACACCTTCAAAAATACAAAATCATCAATCTGAAACTCTAGATCCCTATGCCACACATCCGTGTATGACTTTTGTTGACTCTGAGCAGTCTTTAACCGCTTTTGTATTAACTTAACCTTTTTAACGACTTGGTTTACTAGATCTGGTCCTAGTATCTATGCCTCGCCTACTTCAAACCAACCAATAGGTGATCTGCATCGCCTCCCATATAGATTTCAAATGGAGCCATGCCAATACTTGTGTGATGATTGTTATTATAGGCAAATTCTATTAGGGGCAAATGATCATCACAATTGCCTTTAAAGTCTAGCACACATGTTCTCAACATGCCTTCGATAGTTTGAATAGTACGCTCGGCTAGACCGTCTGTTTGTGGATAAAATGCAGTGCTAAGATTCACCTGTGTGCCAAAGCTTCTTTGAAATGATCTCCAAAAATGAGATATAAATTGGGCACCTCTATCTGAAATAATGGTCATGGGGGTCCCGTGCAAGAGTACAACCTCTCTTACATATAACTTGGCATAGTCTTCAGTTGTGCTGGTGGACTTAATAGGTAAGAAGTAGGCTAGTTTTGTCAGTCAATCAATTATTACCCATATAGAGTCATGTTTACGGAAAGAGAAAGATAAACCTATGACGAAGTCCATATTAATGGATTCCCATTTCCATAGCGGAATACTTATGGTCTGAGCTAGGCCACCGGGTCTTTGGTGCTCTGCTTTCACTTGCTGGCAGTTAGAGCATTTTGCTACATACTCCGCAATATCTTTCTTCATATCACTCCACCAGTATACCTCTTTCATATCATGATACATCTTGGTAGAGCTAGGATGAATTGAATAACAGGAGCAATGTGTCTCATCCATAATCTGTTGTCTCAGCCTATCTACATCAGGAACACATAATCTACCTCGGCATCGTAAGGTACCATTACCCTCTAGCTCAAATGGTGTAACCCAATGCTTCCAAATTCCCTCTTTATACTTAAGCAATAGGGGATCATCATATTGCTTCTCTTTTACCAATGCCACCAATGAAGACTCAGCCGTATTCAATATAACAATGCCCCATCCTCAGAATCCATAATTCAAACACCTATGCTGGCTAATTTATGGACATCTCTGGACACTTCACGCTAAGTAGGTGAAAAATATGCCAATCTACCAAAAGATAGTCGACTGAGAGCATCTGCTACAATGTTACCTTTACCTGGATATCAACGTCGTAGTCCTTTAACAATTCTAGCCACCTCCTCTGCCTAAGGTTCAAATCTTTCTGCGTAAATAAATATTGAAGGCTCTTATGATCTCTAAAAATTTCAACATGTACTCCATACAAGTAGTGTCGCCATATTTTAAGCGCAAATACCACAGCTGCAAGTTCTAAGTCATGAGTGGGATAATTTTGTTCGTGCTTCTTCAACTGTCGAGAGGCATATGCTATAACCTTCCCATGTTGCATCAGGACACATCCTAAGCCCACACCAGAAGCATCACAATACACCACATATCTTTATGTGCCCTCTGGTAGTGCTAGTACTGGCGTTGTCGTCAATCTATCTTTTAACTCCTGAAATCTTCTTTCACTAATGTCTTACCATTGGAACCTAGACGCTTTCTGCGTCAGTTTAGTCAATGGAGAAGAAATAGAGGAAAACCCTCCATAAATCTCCTATAATTGCCAGCTAGCCCCAAAAAACTATGTACCTCAGTAGGAGTGGTAGGCACGGGCCTATTCTTCACAACTTCTAACTTCTGAAAGTCCACCCTAATGCCTTTTCCGAAAATGACATGGCCAGAAAAAGCTACTGAGTTCATCCAAAATTCGCACTTAGAAAATTTAGCATATAATCGATGTTCTCTGAGTGTTTGTAGCACTGACCTCAAATGATTTGCATGCTCCGTTTCATCCCGTGAATACACTAAGATATCATCTATAAATACAATCACCTACATATCAAGAAAGGGCTTGAAAATTCTATTCATCATATCCATGAAGGCTGCTGGGGTATTCGTGTCACGACCCAAGCCTAGGGCCTAGACGTGACCGGCGAATGGGGAACCCGAAGGAACCCCAAACAAGCTTCATAGCGTATCATTACACATCCTTGGTCGCAGAAGCAATTAAATGACCATGAGCAATAAGCATAATCAAGGGGGGGAAATCGGGACTAAGGGAGCAAGAGAAAAAGAAGAAGAAATGATACATAAATACCATAGATGAGTCAAGCTCAAGCATAATACACAACTTGTCCAACACCACCTCTAAACATGAGTACTTAGCGGGGGCCAAGACAAACTACCGGGCTCACCCTCATAGTCAAAACATAACTAAAAAGGAAAAGTC
>JAJOOS010000267.1:0-83352 GCA_029582725.1 Solanum chiquidenum
CTAAGCCTACCAAATCAAGATTCAACAATATTTCCATTCATTCAAGAAGAGGGTGCCTAAGCTTACCAATTCAAGATATACAACATTACATTATAGAACCCTTCACCTTCCATCATCCACATTCATGAGTGTTAAGTGAGAATATGCTTTCAATCACAACACATTTACATTCTATATAAGATCATCATTCTATCATTGAAATCACATGCATATCCTTCACATTATACATAGTAATTAAACACCTCCACCTTTCAAGTGGATCAACATCTCTAGCACAAATTCTACTTCAATATGTAATTGGGTCATAACTTGCCTTCAAGGCCATGAATCTCAAATCATCAACACACCAACAATTTACCATAATTAAGGTATAGATAATGATACAATTCAATAACCCAAAGCAATTTAGACAAATTCCCTTCATAAGCTATCGTAATCATCAAACCCACTTCATAAGGAACAATTTAGGAATTGAAAGAAATCATGGGTTCATAGAGTATTTTTATCATAATTCATCAATTAAACACTAATACAATCATAATATGTCATTAGAAACCATTTGAAACCATTTGATGAAAGAACCCATGAGATTCAGTAAAACCCTATGTTTTTCATAATTCGAAATCAGTTTGGATTTGTCTCCTTGAATGGAAAATTAGACAAGGATCAAGGCCACCATACCTTTACTAAAAATCCCCAGGAAGTTTGAGGTAGAACCACCTTGGAATCACCAAACCCTAGCTTCAATGGCTCCCTTCTTCTTCTCTAGTGGAGGATTTCTAGTGAGAGAAATATTTGAGAGGAGGTGGGTTTCTTTTTTATTCTCTTTGGAGTGACTAAAATGAGAGAATTCAAGTCTAAAAAAAAAGTTCTTATAGTTACTATGAAAGGAATAGAAGAAGGTGGACTCAAATTTGGAAAAGAACTAAGGACCCACAAAGTGACAACTTAAAAATCTGCCCCTTGCCCGTCTAAGCTTGCCCTTTGGACCCTTAGGCTCGCCAAGTGCACCCTAGGCTCGCCCAAATTTCCAGTGAGCTCACTAAATGGGCAGACCATTAGGCGATGGAGGTGGGGCCAATAGGAGACACGCCAACCAGCTTGGGAAGCTACGACTTAGCTCACCCTTTGGTCCAGCACCTAGGCCAAATGGGCAGTACACTAGGCGATCACAAGAGCACAAGGGCAAATCGCCCAATCCTTTGGGCGATCAAATAGCCCCATCGCCAAACAACCCCTCAAGGAACAAGGCTTCTTTCACCCTATCTTGCTAGCCTAGGCCCTTGCTTGCACCCTAGGGTTCTACCTAGCTCCATTTAAGTTCTAAAACAGCCTAGACATCAACCTAAAGTCACACTAACCCAAACGTTAAAGCTCTAGTTCAACCTATCATTTTCCGAGTCGTTACATTATCCCCCACTTAGTAACATATGTCCTCGAATGACACTTAAAATACTTTAAGGGAAAAAAAACTCGAGACTAGCAGCCCAACAATCATGACACATCAATATGAACACATAATCATGAAAGGAAACATCAACTCCACATCAATAAGCTCAATGCAACACAAGCAAGTAGGAACTCCATCTACAAACTCATTATGCATCAAAACAACAACATTTCTCATTTCGTTGGAGGAAATTCCTTCTCCAACTCATATCATGCTCATTACCACATCAATAGGCACATTATGCAATTTCTCTCAAAAGCACATTAAGCATGTTCAACATTTAACCTCATGAAGCATATACACAACTCATACTAAATGCACATTAACATGAGGAACATAAATCATGAAAACTCATTTTCTCATTCAAACATAAACTCATTAAGAACATGCACATTATAAGGAGACCTTGTAAATGCAATATCATTCATGACTCCAAAACATGAAGTAAGCCAAAACGGAACTCTTTATCTCAAGCTTGAAATGGCATACAAGGAAAGAGGTAAGGATATCAGAACTCTCAACAACCTTACTACTCAACCATACTATCTCACACTTAAGAGAAAACCCAACTACGGCTTATCATGAACATAACATAGGAACCTCAATACAACATTCATAACTTACGAGAAAGCATCAATATATCGGTGCTTTTTAATTAGGAAGGTCCTCATTAAGCAACTCTTGCTCACAACCAACCTTACCAATACCACCTAAAGTCTTATATGAGTCTACCACACCGGGTCGAAACTCCTCAACTCATTACACCTCATAAGGTGAGAACATCAAGCAAGCCTAACTCTTGAACATTAAGGACACTCAAAGACCTTACCATATAAGCACATTATCCCCCACTTAGGAGTAAGACTATACAAACTCTTTTAAACTTCACTTCTTAAAACTCTAAGGTCGGAGTAAAACATCACTAAACCTTCATACTCATCACACCTAGGCATTTATGAAACACCACATTTCATCAACTCTTTCAATATACCTCAAAAATCATCTTGACTAAGTTGGATTCCACCAACAACACACATAACCAATAAGCAACCCATTCATACTAAAGTCACACCATAAACTATCATCTCAACTCCATCAAGTCACATAGCCACAGTTGGCATCACAACCAACCTTTCCTCTCCCTCAACCCTTGTAACATAAATCTTTCAAGTGGTCATACTCTCAAGACCATCACATAAGGAATAAGGGAAAGACATTATATAGCTAAACTATATGGCATGACTTGAAGAATGAAGAAGTGAGACATTCTTAATACCTAATAGCCTCCTATTCACAATGTGGCGCGCTTCACATTATGAACAAGACTCTACTAGATGTGGTTTGAGACAACCTAAGACCATTCCAAAATCTTATACTTTGATACCATGTTTGTCACGACCCAGGGGTACACCCCGGATGCAACACGGCGTACTCGACCCCTAAGGCGTCTAATACAAGCCTCATAGCATTCTTGAACACAAGAACATTGGAAAATACAGAAGAATTAAAAACTTTCATTTACAATCGCACACATTTTTATTAAAAAACAAGCCGAAGACTTTCTATACTTTGTCTCAAACCATCTAATACTTTGAATACAACATTGGGACTTAGCCCATTCAAAAGCCTTATCATAACTAAAAGACATAAAGGGAACATAATGGGTTTTGTCCTCGACACTATGAGGACGCACCAAGTCTTCATCTTCAAGTACCTTAGAAACCTACTCCTCAAGCATAGAACACCAATATATCCAAACCCTACGCTTTGGTAAAAATGGAGAAGAATGGGGTTAGCACAAAAAGTACTAAGTATGGAAGCCATGCAAAAACATGCTTAAAACAGACATTTTCTTTGAAAGTCATGATTTATGCCATTTTGATAAAACTTCATGAACATTGATAAAAGAGGCATAATATAAGTCACAACCAATATTTAAGTCATATTTTCACATTAGAATATAATCCACATATGAACCTTTACCTTCACCTCAAGTACCCCTCAAGCTATACCTTGTGCAATGTATGGGTAGCGTACCATACCACCACCCACACTAAGGCACCACCTTAAGGTCACCAAAAGTGAACTCACCATTCATCCTTTGCACCTTTACACAATAAAGCATATAAGAGACATAAACATTACATAAGTCACATCATCACACTAAGACCAACATCTAGGACAACTCTAAGTCATACTTGTGCAATGTGCAAGCAGCATCCCATACTACTACTCACACTAAGTACTCCTTTGAAGTCACCATAGACAAGGCACATTCATAAACGATAAGTCATGACAAGGAAGTAACTCATAATACAATCCAAGTAGAGCATGCATCTTTATATTAAGCCCATAAGAGCCAACATTCTTCATTAACTTCATTTAGAGGACATTCAATCACTAGACATTAGTTCATCATTCTCATTAACTTTAGCATAAGAGGACTTTCATACATTAGCCACTAAGACTTAGAGAACTCACTATGATCCTCTCAAAGCCTACTCGTGCAATGCATGGATATCATCTCGTATTACCACCCACACTTCATATAACTCATCAAGAAACCATAATGCACATTTCACATGATGGGAATAGGCATTTAACCGACATAGACCATGAGAGCTAATTCATGGAATCTGGTGTCATATGACCCCACACTGAAGAAAGGTGTTCTAATTGCCTAAGGTAGAACTAGGTGATATCTTAGAGTTTGTATGAAGACTACTGGCTAATATATATCCTATGTGGGCAGATAGTTATGGGATAGGAAGATGTTCATTGGAACCCTAGCCTAATATTCAGAGAGTTTCCATCTTACCATATCCACTCGGTGCTTAGCCTCCATTCCAATAAAGTAGTTAATTCACATTAACATCATTGTACTTGAGAGGGCTACCGACACTAGGTCTACCAACCTAAAGTACATTACACAAGAAAGGGCCACCATCCCTAGGTCTACCTATTAAAGGTACATTAGGGATAGCTCATTGACTTTCCAAGAAGGGTGCCATAAACATTGGGTCTACTGATACAAGGTCATCATTTCACACTTGAAAGGGCTACCAACACTAGGTCTACCGATTCAAGGTTCATCTCATTAGTTTCTAGAATCATCATGAAGGGCTACCAACACTAGGTCTACTGGTTCATGTCATAGACTTCTTCTTTGATTTGCTAGGAAGTTTACTTCATTTTTGTACAACACTTCAAATTCCTCAATATTTTTTCCAAGATATCCAACTGAGTGGTTACTTTGGCTGAGTTCTGGTCCCTATATGGATCCTTGTTGATCTTAGTCATGCAATCTAGGAGTTGGGATGTTGTTGCATAGGGTTGTCGCACTATACCACCCAGAGAAAATTGATCAACCAATACTCTGTTCACAGAATCCAGACCTCTATAGAAATATTCCAGCAACATCTTATCTGGGATTCCATGAGTTGGACACTACAACAATAGTTTCTTAACGTGTTTTGATTAATAATGTTTCAAAGACACTTCATCCAATTCTAAGTGTCAACGATCGTAAATCAATATAGAACCCAACTAAATGAGTTGGGGTCGAATCCCACAGGGAGCGGTACATGTTTGGAATTTAATTATGAAGTATGAATGCATTCTAATCAGCCATAGGAATAAAAATTATCGGAAAAAGACATATTAAATTAAAGGGGTGACACGAATGTCAAAATGGGGTTTTTTTGTAACAACTCAGAAAATGATAGGTTGAACTATAGCCTTAACTTTTGGGTTAGTGTGACTTTAGGTTGATGTCTAGGCTGTTTTAGAACCTAAATGGAGCAAGGTAGAAGCCTAAGGTGCAAGAAAGGTCCTAGGCTAGGAAGATAGGGTGAAAGAAGCCTTGTTCCTTAAGGGGCTGTTTGGCGATGGGGCTGTTTGATCGCCCAAAGGATAGGGCAAGTCGCCCTTGTGCTCTTGTGATCGCCTAGTGGACTGCCCATTTGTCCTAGGTGCTGGACCAAAGGGCGAACTAAGCCGTAGCCCGCCCAGCTGGTTGGTGTGTCGCCCATTTGCCCCCTCCATCGCCTAATGGTCTGCCCATTTAGTGAGCTCACTGGAAATTTGGGCGAGCCAAGGGTGCACTTGGCAAGTCGCCTAGTGCACTTGGTGAGCCTAAGGGTCCAAAGGGTGAGCTTAGACGGGCAAGGGGTAGGTTTTTCAGTTGTAACTTTGTGGGTCCTTAGTTCTTTTCCAAAGTTGAGTCCACCTTATTCTATTCCTTTCCTAGTAACTATAAGACCTTTTTTTTAGACTTGAATTCTCTCATTTTAGTCACTCCAAATAGAATAAAAAATAAACCCACCACCTCTCAGATATTTTTCTCACTAGAAATCCTCAATTAGAGAAGAAGAAGAAGAAGAAGAAGGGAGCCATTGAAGCTAGGGTTTGGTGATTCCGAGGTGGTTCTACCTCAAATTGCTTGGGGATTCTTAGTAAAGGTATGGTGGTCTTGATCCTTGTTTAATTTTCCATTCAAGGAAACAAATCCAAAGTGATTTCAAAGTATGAAAAACCTAGGGTTTTACTAAATCTCATGGGCTCTTTCATCAAATGTTTTCAAATGGTTTCTAATGACATATTATGATTGTATTAGTGTTTAATTGATGATTTATGATGAAAATACTCTATGAACCCATGATTTCTCTCAATTCCTAAATTGTGCCTTATGAAGTGGGTTTGATGATTACAATAGCTTATGAAGGGAATTTGTCTAAATTGCTTTGGGTTATTGAATTGTATCATTATATATACCTTAATTATGGTAAATTTTTGGTGTGTTGATGATTTTGAGATTTATGGCCTTGAAGGCAAGTTATGACCCAATGACATATTGAAGTAGAATTTGTGCTAGAGATGTTGATCCACTTGAAAGGTGGAGGTCTTTAATTACTATGTATAATGTGAAGGATATGCAGGTGATTTCAATGATAGAATGATGATCTTGTATAAAATGTAAAGGTGTTGTGATTGAAAGCATATTCTCACTTAACACTCATGAATGTGGATGATGGAAGGTGAAAGGTTCTATAATGTAATGTTGTATATCTTGAATTGGTAGGCTTAGGCACCCTTTTCTTGAATGAATGAAAGTATTGTTGAATATTGAGTTGGTAGGCTTAGGCATCCTCTCTTGTGTAATGAATGTGTCTTGACTTGATGAATATGAATCGATAGGCCAATGGCATTCCTTTCATAAATGAATGATGAAGTATTCTAGGCTATGACATGAACTGGTAAACCTTGTGTTGATAGCCCTTCATGATGAGCCTAGGAACTAATGAGATGAACCTTGAATCGGTAGACCTAGTGTTGGTAGCCCTTTCATGTGTGAAATGATGACCTTGTATCGGTAGACCCAATATTTATGGCACCCTTCTTGGAAAGTCAATTAGTTATCCGTAATGTACATTTAATCGGTAGACCTAGTGATGGTGACCCTTTCTTGTGTAATATACTTTAGTCGGTAGCCCTCTCAAGTACAATGATGTTAATGTGAATGAACTACTTTATTGGAATGGAGGCAAAGCACCGAGTGGATATGGTAAGATGGAAACTCTCCCAATGTTAGGCTAAGGTTCCAATGAACATATTCCTATCACATAACTAAGTGCCCACGTAGGATATATATTAGCCACTGGTATTCATACCAAAGCTAAAATATCACCATTAATGTAATGATGCATGCTGTACTTGGATTGTATTATGAGTTACTTCCTTGTCATGACTTATCGTATATGAATGTGCCTTGTCTATGGTGACTTCAAAGGAGTACTTAGTGTGAGTAGTAGTATGGGATGCTACTTGCACATTGCACAAGTATGACTTAGAGTTGTCCTAGATGTTGGTCTTAGTGTGATGATGTGACTTATGTAATGTTTATGTCTCTTATATGCTTTCTTGTGTAAAGGTGCAAAGGATGAATGGTGAGTTCACTTTTGGTGACCTTAAGGTGGTGCTTTAGTGTGGGTGGTGGTATGGGACGCTACCCATACATTGCACATGGTATAGCTTGAGGGTTACTTGAGGTGAAGGCTTAAGGTGAATCTAAAGGTTCATATGTGGATTATATTCTAATGTGAAAATATGACTTGAATGCTGGTTGTGACTTATATTTTGCTTCTTTTATCAATGTTCATGAAGTTTTATCAAAATGGCATAAAAGCATGACTTTCAAAGAAAATGTCCGTTTTAAGCATGTTTTTGCATGGCTTCCATACTTAGTACTTTTTGTGCTAACTCCATTCTTCTCCATTTTTACCAAAGTGTAGGGTTTGGAGATATTGGTGTTCTATGCTTGAGGAGTAGGCTTCTGTGAACAGAGTATTGGTTGATCAATTTTCTCTGGGTGGTATAGTGCGACAACCCTATGCAACAACATCCCAACTCCTAGATTGCATGACTAAGATCAACAAGGATCCAGATAGGGACCAAAACTCAGCCAAAGTAACCACTCAGTTCGATATCTTGGCAAAAAATATCAAGGAATTGGAAGTGTTGTACAAAAATGAAGGATAGGTATGTTCCTCCTCACGAGCGCCAAAAGCCCAAGGATAATGAGAGTGGTCAAATAGAAGATACACTCTTATGTATTCTCAACAAAGTGGAAGGGTATGGCAGAGTGCTGAAAGAGATAAAAGAGAATGTCTCGAATCTCAATCAGATGGTGACCTCTCATTCAATCTTGATTACTAAATTAGAGACCTTAATGGCTTAGATTTTATCCCATCTCAACCCAAGACAACAAGGGGGTTTGCCTAGTGATACTATGGCAAACCCCAAGAATGAAGCTTGAGTGGCTACTTGTGTTATGCCACGACGTTAGCTAAGGCGCTTCTTGAGAGGCGACCCAAGTTTTTATTGCTTTGTGTTTGTTTTTGGAATAATGGGTGTTGATTGTGCAGGTTGAAGTGTGGAATGTGTTTGAAAAATTCAGGTTGGAGAGCCAAGAGTCTAGTCGGTGACTTGCTGAAGAGGTTGGTGAGCCCGACTTGGACCCCTGTTGGACTTTTAAAAATAGCATGTAGGAGTCTGTAAAACTCGACGGGCCCATGGACAAGTCAGTGAGCCTGACTTTGTCCGCCGTTTGGACCCCCAAAACAACTGGAGGTCCTGTAAAACTCGGCGATAAATTGCCACTCGGTGAATCGCCGAGTGGTTCTGTGAGGACGACTGATATCACCGAAAGGGCCGCGAACGGAAAGGTTTAAAAAGGCAAAAGGTTTAAAATTTTAAACTCTTTCATACTCCCTCATTTTTTGTTCGTACACTTGCACTCACACTATGTAGTTTCTATATTTTTTCATTTTTATCACATTTTTCCCTTGATATCATGCTCGGAGTTGGATTACATTGCCGCCTAGCATTTCAAACTCGTATTTTGGCATTAAAAGTTGGTTTTCTGAACCCCTAACTTTTGATTAGTGGTTGAACTCAAATGCATGTGTTTAAATCTTGTTGATGTGTGCTGGGCCTGTTCTAAAATCGTAATTGTGTGCTAGTTGCCTATTTTAGTTTTGAAATTACGCTTAAATTTCTTAAAATGATGATTTCCCAAATTTTGTGCTTTAAAATTGATCATAAATTGTTGGGTTGCGATAAATTGTTGTTGGGTCTAGTAGGGTGAAGTCTGAGTAACCCTAAATTGTTCTAAATAACGTACTTTGCCCAATGATGGAGCGTTTGACGTCATTCTTAAGAGCAAAAGTCGTCAAATGGCCAATTTTGGCCAAATCGAGGGAAGTCTGAATATCCCGATGGCATGGGTTTAGTGGGTCTAAGTTTAATTGAATAAGTGTGTGGTTTAATTTTGTTTTCGGGGGCTACGGTCTTGAATTTGGGAAACAATGTTGAAATTTGGCATGTTGGGAAATTGGACGAGCTGGGTTGAGCTCGCCGAACAACTCGGTGGTTCGCCAACGTCCCTCTTGATCACCCTTAATTTTGTGTTTTGGTTGAGTTAGAGTCTGTAACTTTCGGCGAGAAGCCTGAGCTCGCCGAGTTCACTCGGTAACTCGCCGAAAGTCTCCCTTGATCGCCCTTTCTGCGCCATTAACCCCTAAAACACACTGTAACTTTTGGTGGGCTAGTCTGAACTCGCCGAGTGATGTCAGCGATTAACCAAAAGGCCCTGTGTATCGCCAACCTGTCTTTTTTCTGGGAATTTTTCAATCCAGTCCTTTTGGCGAGCCCGATCTGGCCCACCAAAGTAACTCGGCAATTCTCCGAGTGGTTCAGTGAGTCTTTCTTTTACTTGAATTTTGAGGTTTTTCTGGGATTCTGTCTAACTTTTTCCTAACATATTTTGCAGATATGGCTAGGATTAACTGGGATGAGAGTGGTATGCCTCCCCGCAAACGAGCATAGGGCATCGTCATTAATAAGGGAGCAACTACTGCTTCTAAAAAGGGAAAGAAGGCACCTTCAAAGGGAGGCAAGGGCAATGGCAAAATGCCCGTAGCTGAGATATCGGAGCACAATTTCGGCAGTGTGGGGGAGTCTCTTGATTCTCAGGTCTCACTTTCCATGCCTGATGATGACCAACCACTACAGTCGCGGAGTGCAGAAATTTGTGCACGGTCTCATTAAGATTCATCTAGGGTCCAAGAGTCTACCCCTCCTGTTACTGACTCAGTGCCAGCTCCAGCACATACGGTGGTTCCAGCACCACCAGTTCAGGGTCTTCCTCCCAGGCTACTCAACATGCTAAAGGCTGAGGGACTGAGAACCATACTTGAAGAGAAGAGATTGTCCACAGATGGGGTAGTGGACAGGTACCCTAATGTGTGGGACACTCTCCGATTCCACAGGTTTGAGTAGTTCACCAGGCCCCGTGGCTTATATATTCCCACTAGGGTCCGGGAGTTTTACACGACATACAATGACCTGGTGTCGAAGGGAAAGAAGAAGGCTAATGCCTTCAGACTTGTAGATTCTGTGGTGGTCCGGGAAAAGATAGAGAGATGCAGTAGCGAGTATATAAATATTGTCTTAGATAAAGGACTAGCGGCTGACTAACCAAGTTTGGAAACCACTGTGGCGACTCTGGATGACCTAAAGAGATGGCTAGCCCCCTTTATTTCTGACACCACCCTGAGGTGGATCGAGGCTGGAGCTCCGATTGAGAAGAAGGACTTGAATATAGCAGCTCGGTACTGGTTTGGGTTCATTAGCTGCTCCATTATGCCTTCACAGATTGAGTCCATCCTACGCCACCCCAAGGCGGCCTATCTCGGATCACTCATTGCCCGGAAGAGCATAAATTTGGGACTAATCACGGAGCATCCCTTCCTTTCCCAGTGTTGATCACAGAGTTGTGTCGGAGAGCTAGAGTTCCACGTGATGAGAAGAGGGACATTGAGGTCACACCTACATCCTCCACAAACATCCGACGCATAGAGGCCGAATACACACGGGATAAGGTAGATAGGAGGAAAGCAACTCCGGTGGATGTTTCCCCGAAGGTTGATGTTGAGTCCATACCTCCAGAGGCATCTTTGCCTACTCCGGCCTCTGGGCCTTCAGGTACACCCGCTTCCACTCCTTCCCAGGCCCCAGGTCCTTCTGCAGCTTCCCATCCTATTAGGATTGCTCATGCCATGCTTCTCAAGATAGGGCACCTAGCCTATTCTGCCGATGTGCGGGCTTTTCGGCTCGAGGCCGAGGTGCCTTGGATGATTGAGCGAGCTATCTTAGCTGATTTGACACCCCCTCCAGACATCCATTGATGCTCTCACGACGAGAGTAGAGACTTATGAGAGTAGACAGTGGGTTACTTCTGAGGTTATGACTTTAAAAGCTGAGGTTTCAGATTTGAGAAAGGATGTGAACTATCTTAAGTCCACAGACTTCACTTCTCTCTTTGAGTCAGCTAAGGCTCAAGATGTCCCAACCAGTTTTGAGATGCCTCCGACTACCACCGGAGATGTGCCTATGGATGATGTAGCAACAGATGAGTCAAGGGCGGAGATGGATGAGGAGCAACTTAATGCTCAGGAGGCGATCATCTATGGAGACCTGCCTGATTTAGAGGAAACGATAGTCTAGTCCGTCATTCAGACATCGCTGACAGAGACTTCGATGGTAGGCTCTAGTGGAGTCAATGTTGATATTACACCGGGCACTGATGCCCAAGATCAGAGTTTGACACCGGGCACTGATATCCCGACAGATGGAGCGACTGTGTAGAGAAGATTCTTCTTTACCTCCCTCTTTGTCATTTTTATTGACTTTTGATTACCTTAGTTGCATTTGAGGACAACTGATTTTTGTTTGTGGTGGGGTGAGGTATTTCCATACCTACCTCTTGTGACTATATTTTGTATATATATTGGGTTTTTGTGTTTTAAATTTTCTGTTGATTCTATCTTGTGGATGTTTGAGCTAGTGGCTCCTTGTTTTGAATGGAAATGGTTTCTGACCAATTTTGAAAAAAAATTGCCACCTCTTGTGTGTTTGATTGTGGCTATTCTTGTACAAATTTAAGTATCGGTTATGATCAATAACGATGACTTGAATAGTGCTCTTAATCGAACAAAAATGAATGTGTGGCTACGATGAGGCCAAATGAAGTTGCATAGACAATATGTGGAATTTTTGCATCTCATTGTGACTAGCCGGTTATCGAATGGAGTCTCTTGTGATGAACATTGCACACTAGCTCAAATAAGTCTCATTTGATACTAGTGCCAATGCCTTATGTGATGAGCTTACCTTGAACGTTGTGTGTGGTGACACCTAGAATTTGCCCCGTTGGTTCGGTTGACTAAATGATGCAAGCTCTTGAAATGATCTTAGGCAATGATTTTGATGAGTGAAACAATTTGACAATATACCTCTTTTTGTGGCCAACCTTGTGAGTTCTGTGAACCCTGCTTGAACCCCTTTGAGCTTTATCCTTTTCTTGGAAGAAACTTGAGAAAATGTGACCCCTCTTTATCCATTCACCCATGACTTTCATGAAATGTGGTTTGTTTGAATAGCCAACTTAGGCCAAAAGCCTAAGTTAGAATGTGGTGAAAAGAGAAGGTAAATCAAGAAGTGAGAAGAAATTCCCCTTTGATCCATGGTCTTGAAAAAGGTGGAACCCCTCCATATAAAAAAAAGAGAGAAAAAAAAATTGTGAAATAAAGTTGTGAAAGTTGCAAAAGAAATGGGGTGTCCGTTAGTCCATTGGAAGTTGAATAATGGGGAGAATTTTGAGCATGATTAAAATGTTGAAGAAAAGGAAGAAAGTGAGGTTCAGACCACATTTCATGAGGGTAGATGCCATTGATCCTAAATGACCATACCTTTACACTCAGTCCCGTTACAAGCCTTGAAAAGACCTTTGTGATCTTTAGTGAGCTGAAACAAGTGTTGATTGGAAAATAAGGGCAAACCTATGGGTGAAGTCATGCATGTGTTCATCTTTGTGAGTGTGAGAGTTGTATGTGCTTTCGGAACTATAAATTGTTGAAGAATTGTGTGTGGTTATGGAATCATCTTTGTTTTGAGGGCATTTGAGTACCTTTATTGAGCGTGAACTTGCATTTGAAGCAAGTATTGTGAACTTGAGTATCTTTGATAATGGTGAGTCAAAACTTGAATCTTTGAGTGCACAATTGATCCTTGCATGAGTAAGTTGAGTCTTGTTGTGTGCATTCACGATTGAGTCTTATGTAGCACTGTTTGAGACATCCTTTTTGAACTGCTGAGCTTGAATTTTACTTGAGGATAAGCAAAGGTGTAAGTTGGGGGTGTTGATGAGTCCGAGATTTGGACTCATTTAGGGCTTTGCTTACATAGATTTAGTGTCCTCAAATGCCTAATTTGTACCATAAACTGATGAAGAATCCTTGATTTTCAGGTACATGGATTGAGGAACAAAGCAAGGACACTAACATGCAAAAAGGAAAAAAACAAACTGAGAACTGAAGAAAGGCAAGCCTGGTGATCGCCAAGAGCATTTGACGAAATGCCAAAGGGCCAGTTCCACCGCCTAAAGTTCCAGTGTACCAGCCCTGAGGGAAGAAACCAACTCGGCGATAAGAAGGAGCAGTCGGCGAATCACCGAGTAGTTCCGCGATGCTGTGATAGATCACCTAAAGTTACAGAACCCAAGGATGTTGAATGATAAGGCGAAAACGTGATGGAAGATAGCAAAGGGCGGCTTGCCGAGCCCGACCTACTTCGCCAAATGGGCTTTCACAGCTTATTTTTGGCAACTATAAATACATTTTTGAACATTTAATTTAGTATCTTGGAGACATTAGAGATAACTTTTACTAAGTTCTATCATCTGGAGACAGTTTTCTTTGGAGTTTTCTTTAGCTTTGAAGGATTGAAGAAATTCACTTTTGAGAAATTGGAAATGGGTCTTTGAGATTCATCAAGTTGGATCATTGTAAAGATGAAATCACTCTTACCTAGTTGATGAATAATCAATTTGGTAATTGTTTTTACCTTTTTATAATGTCTAGCTAAAACTGCAATTCTTGGGGTGTGATCATGTGATTATGGGCTAATTTAGCTTATGGGTATTGCTAATTGTTAGTTTAAATGCTATTTAAAAGTGAGTTTAATCATTAATTAAGGTTTAATTTAAGAATTGTAGTTGCAAATGCAGTTCGATGTTTGTGTTCTTGGCTTGCGAGAGAGAGAGGTTTTAGAACTAAGGTTTTTGATTAATAGTTTGTGGGTATTGGGTTGATCTGGGTTTCGCTCGAGAGAGTGAAACCTAAACCCAATCCTACACATTTAGCTCGAGAGAGTGAATGGCTTAATATGTGGGCTGCTTTTAATTTGCATGCTTGTTGATGTTCGAGAGAAATCACCTGATTCGGGGTAATTGTCCGAGAGAAAATTACCTCCCTTATAGCCTAGCCTACTCACTAATATCTAATTATTTACTAATAGTTGCAATTACCCATATATTTATATTTGCCTAAAATCGATCACATCCCAAGAATCTGTCTCATTATTGTTAATTCTCAGTGTTTATGACTGTTTGTAGTAACAATTTCAAACTAAAACCCTCCATTTTGACATTCATGTCACCCCTTTAATTTAATATGTCTTTCTCCGATAATGTTTATTCCTATGGCTGATTAGAACGCATTCATACTTGTTAATTGAATTCTAAACACGTACCGCTACCTGTGGGATTCGACCCCAACTCATTTAGTTGGGTTTTATACTGATTTACGAACGTTGACACTTAGAATTGGATGAAGTGTCTTCGAAACGTTATTAATCAGCCGGGTGCGAGGTAAACCAACAACAAAGTCCATATTAAAGTCTTCCCACTTCCAAGTGGGAATGCTAATGTCTTCGGACAAACCTCTCGGTTTATGATGCTCAACTTTTACTTGTTGACAATTAGGACATTTAGCCACAAACTCTGCAATATCCTTCTTCATCCCATTCCACCAATAGATCTCCCGCAAATCACGGTACATCTTGGTGGCTCCCGAGTGAATGGAATACCGAGAACTATGGGCTTCTGAAAAGATTTGTTCCCTCAAGTCATCAGTGTTAGGTACACACAAATGACCTTGGTATCTAAGTACACCATCTCCCCTTGAGAGAAAGCCTCTACGGATTTTGTAAGCGCAACTTCCTTCAATTCAACCAAAGTCGGATCAAGACCTTTCTTAGTGTTCACATCCGCCACAAAAGACGATTCTGAACCATTGTGAACCATAACACCACCCTTGGAAGAGTCCACTAACTACACACCCAACTGGGCCAATCTATGAACATCTCGAACCAACTTCTTTCTATCATCCTCAGTATGAGTAACACTACCCATAAATAACCGACTAAGAGCATCCACCACCACATTCGCCTTGCCGGGGTGATAGAGAACACTCATATCATAATCTTTCAGTAATTCAAGCCACCATCTTTGGTGAAGATTTAGATCCTTCTGATTAAACACATATTGCAAATTCTTGCGGTCGGTACATACATCTACATGAACACCGTACAAATAGTGCCTCCAAATCTTAAGTCAAAAACAACTGCCCCTAGTTCAAGGTCATGGGTAGGATAATTCTTCTCATGAATCTTAAGTTGCCTTAAGGCATAGGCAATAACTTTCCCATTTTGCATAAGTACACATCCTAGCCCAATTCTTGAGGCATCACAATAAACAACAAAACCATCAGTCCCTTCCGGTAAAGTCAACACATGAGCGGAAGTAAGTCTATCCTTCAATTCTTGGAAACTCTTTTCACAAGCTTCAGACCACACAAACTTAGCCTTCTTTTGGGTCAATTCTGTTAATGGAGAAGGTATGGAAGAAAATCCCTCAACAAACCTTTTGTAATAACCAGCCAAACCCAAGAAGCTTCTAATTTCCGAAGGGGATAGAGGTCTAGGACAACTCTTGAACGCATCCATCTTCTTAGGATCTACCTCAATACCCTTACTTGAAACAATGTGGCCAAGAAAAGCCACTGACCTTAGCCAAAATTCACATTTGCTAAACTTTGCAAAAAAGTTGTTGGTCCTTGAGAATTTGCAACATAATCCTCAAATGATTGATGTGATCTTCCTCACTTCTTGAATAAATCAATATATCATCAATGAACAAAATCACAAACATGTCAAGGTATTGTCTAAACACCCTATTCATCAAATCAATAAAAGTGACTGGAGCATTGGTCAAACCAAAGGACATCACCAAAAACACAAAATGACCATATCGGGTTGTGAAAGCCTTTTTCCGGATATCATCTTCTCTCATCCTCAATTGGTGATAACCCGATCGGAGGTCTATCTTGGAGAAGAAATTCCCTCCTTGAAGTAGGTCAAACAAATCATCTATCCTTGGGAGAGGATACTTATTCTTAATCGTAACTTTGTTCTATTGTCGATAGTCTATACACATTCAGAGAACCATCCTTATTTCTAACAAACAAGACTGGAGCACCCCATGGAGAGATACTCGGTCGGATGAAACCCTTATCCAACAAGTCTTTTAATTGCTCTTTCAATTTCTTAAGTTCTACTAGAGCCATTCGGTAAGGAGGAATATAGATAGATTGCGTATCAGGGAAAAGGTCAATACCAAAGTCTATTTCCCTTTTCGGAGGAATACCGGGTAGATCATCTGGGAACACTTCTGGGAACTCATTCACAACGGGGACCGACTCAAGAGTAGGGTTTCAAAATCTACATCCCTCACCCTAACTAAATTGAAACAAATTGAGCCTTAGGCATAAAATTTCCCCCTTTCCACTCTAGGTCGTGTAAGATAAAATACTTTAATACACATCAGGATCTTGAACACGATAATTTTACATAGAGATCATTAGGGTCACATACCTGATACAGAAGACATCATCACAGGGAACAACAAAAGCGTTAGTCGTAAATTGGTTTCTACCTCCTTGCCCTAGCCTTGTGTTACCACAGTCGTCAACGATGGAATTTGTGTAGAGAATATGTGGTAACCCTAATAGGTGGAGGGCGGACCAATTTATAAAGGTCAAGACTTAATCTGGTACGTCCGTCAAGTAACCAATGTATGGACGAGATCTATTATTTATTAAATATTATTTATGGTATTACTTGGGTCACAAGTAAACTTGGGCCATAAGTAAGAATTATTCTTACATTCTCCCACTTGGCCCAATGACAATATAAAATTAATATTTCATAAACATTAGTTGCGCATTCAATATATCTCTTCTATAATGTATGTCCATCATGCATACCACAATATAACAAACTATTAATGTGAGTTATGGCGGATGTACATAAATTTTAAGCTACATATTTCCTTCCATATACTACTACATTAGCAACTTATCATACTAGGTTCATAAGCTATGAAACATATAATATTACGGTCCACAATAGTGTCTCATAGAGACTTATCTTGTAATATCTCAAAATAATAATGTGTACACCATTATGAGAAACAAGAGATTTATTAATGTATATCAGAAACACATGATTGATCTCAAAGTGTAAAACATCATGAATATATCAATCATAAGTACAACCAAGACCCATTCTTTGAATCTGTTCTATAAATGTCTTTGTTGTAAGCCCTTTGTTAACGGATCTGCAATCATAAGATCAGTTCTAATATTCTCAAGTAACACTCTTTGTTCTTGAACTTCTTCCATAACAGTAAAGTACTTTAATTCCATATGTTTGGCACCTTTGGAGTACTTATCGTTCTTGGAGAAGAATACTGCTGCAGTATTATCACAATAAATTTTTAAGTGGCCTGGTAATGGTGTCGACAACCCCAAGTCCTGAAATGAAGTTTCGCAGCCATAATGCATAAATTGTGGCTTCATAACGTGCCACAAACTTTCTTTGTAGCTTTCCAATGATCAATTCAAGGGTTACTTTGATAACTTCCTAGCATTCCGACCGCAAAACTAATATTCGGTCTTGTGCAAGTTTGAAAATACATTAAGCTTACAACAATAGAAGAGTAAGAAGATTCCATTTCCTTTCGTTCTACATCATTCTTTGGGAATTGCATGAGATTAGATATAGCCTTTTTGAGACAGTCCCAATAATCCCTGTGATCTATCATGGAATATTTCTATCCCTATCACATAGGATGTCTCACCCACATCTTTCATTTCAAAGTTCATAGACAAAAAGGCATTCGTCTCACGTAATATGCCTAAATCATTAGCAAACAAGTAAAATGTCATCAACATACATGACTAAAAACATAAACTTACTCTCCAACTGATCTTCTGGTATATACATCAATCAATGGTAATCTCCTTAAATCCAAAAGATGTTATGGTATCATTAAAATTTATATACCATTGTCGCGAGGCTTGTTTGAGTCCATATATTGACTTCTTTAGTTTACACACCATTTGATCTTTTCCTTTTATTTCGAAACCCTCTGGTTGGTCCATGTAAACATCCTCCTCGAGGTCTCCATTAAGGAAGGCAGTTTTCACATCCATTTGATGTAACTCTAAATCATAATGAGCTACCAAAGCCAAAACAATTCTTAATGAGTCTTTCTTTAAGACCGGTGAAAAGGTCTCTTTATAATCAATGCCTCCTTTTTAAGTATATCCCTTGGCAACAAATCTGATATTATATCGTTCAATATTATCATTTGAATCGCGTTTGGTCTTGAAGACCCATCTACACCCAATTCTTTCAGAACTTTCTGGTAATTGAACGAGATTCCAGACTCTGTTGTATTCCATAGATTTTAACTCTTCATTCATGGCATCAATCCATTTATCACACTCGGTGCTTTCTATGGCCTGTGAAAATAAAACCGAATCTTTATTAATTCTAATGTCAAAATCTAACTCTTGCAAATAAATCACATAATCATCTGAAATAACCGATTTTCTTTCTGTTTGAAATTTTCTTAATGGCACTGTTTGTGGTTCATTTGCGTCAGATACTTGTGAGTTAGTTCCTTCTTGAAGTGTTTCACCCAAGTATTGTTCAACATTGTTAAAGTGTTCTTCAACAATAGGAACAACATTTGTTATTGGTGCGGAAGTAGGTACATTCATGGGCAATGAAATATTTACCCTTACCTAATTAATTTCCACACTTTGTCGTTCAACACTCCCACTAACTTCACCATTCTCAATGAATTTTGCATTACTAGTTTCAACAATTCTCGAACTATGATTTGGACAGTAAAACCTATACCCTTTAGATTTCTCTAGATAACCAATAAAGTAACCACTTACCGTTCGAGAATCTAATTTCTTTTCTTGTGGATTATAAACTCTAGCTTCCGCTTGACAACCTCAAACATGCAGGTGTCTTAAACTAGGCTTCCTTCCGGTCCACAGTTCAAAAGGGGTCTTTGGAACTGCATTACTAAGAAACCTGTTTAATAAATATATAACGGTTTTAAGAGCATACATCCACAATGTTTTGGGTAATGAGGAGTTACTCATCATACTCCTAACCATATCCATAAGTGTTCGATTACACCTTCCTGTAACACGATTTTGTTAAGGTGTTTCTGTCATAGTATGTTGTGCACATATGCCATGTTCTTCAAGGAATTTTGTAAATGGACTTGAACATTTTCCTGATTTGTTATACTTTCCATAATATTCACCATCTCTATCTGACCTAATGATTTTCACTTTCTTATCTAATTGTCTTTCAACCTCATTAACGTATACTTTGAGAGCGTCCGCTGCTTGAGATTTTTTCTTTCAACAAATAGATAAATCCATAACATGAAAAATTATTGATAAAGGTGATAAAATATTTTTCTCCACCAAAAGAGGGAATATGAAAGGGTCCGCAAATATCAATGTGTATAATTTCAAGAAGCTGAGTACTCCTTGTGGCCCCTTTCTTGGTATGTTTGGTTTGCTTTCCTTTAATGCAATCCAGACATACATCAAGATCAGCAAAAATTAGATTCAGAAGAATCTCATTCTTTACTAATCTTTTTAATCTTTCTTTGGATACATGACCCAAACGTCTATGCCACAAATAAGCAGAACTTTGATTTAGCTAATTACGTTTAATTCCAACATTTTGATGAATTGTAAGAAGGGATTCAGAAAAAAATATTATTGTGTTCTAATCTATATAAGCCATCAATAAGAACACCAGAACCATAAAAATAGTATTCTTATATAAATTGAAACATCCATGTCCAAACTTAAAATCAAATCTAGAAACATCAAGTCTTGAAAGAGAAATCAAATTCCTAAAAATTGAAGGAACATAAAGAGTCTGTAATAGATCAAGGTGATGTCCAGTCTCCAAGATCAACCGATAAGTCCCTATGCCTTCAATTTGAACCTTCATGCAATTTCCCATGAACTAGAAATCCTTATTTGGATTTGTAGTTTGGATTGTAGTGAATCCCTACAACATAGTGGATACATGAGTAGTTGCACCAGAATCAACCCACCAAGTATTATTAGGAACTTCTACTAAATTTAATTTGAAACATACAAAAGCACTAAATGTACCTTTCTATTCAGACCAAGCTTTACGTTTCTCGCAGTCTTTCTAATAGTGTCCTTCCTTTCTACAGAAACGACACACATCAACCTTGAGTTCCTTATGAGAATCTTGTGGAACTTTAGCAGGTGCTTTCTTCTTCTTAAACTTGTTGGCCTTCACTTTAAGTCATTTACTAGCTCATTGACCCACGAGGTTAATGGAATGACCTTCTTGTTTCTTAAGTCTTGAATCTTCTTGAGTATACATACTGGACAATTCACTAACATTCCACTTATCCGTAATAGTGTTATAGTTAATTTGGAATGGTCCATACTCAAAAGGAATGGAGATCAGAATAAAGTGAACCAAGAAGGTGTCATTCACTTTCATCCCCAAGGTCCAAAGTCTTGATGTTATGGTAGTAATATCGATGATATAATTTTGCATACTATGCGACCCATTAAACTTCATGGTCGTGAGTTCAGTCATTGGTATACCAGCGAGAGACTTATCAGCTGAACGAAACGTTCTTCCACAAACTTTAGGTATTCCCTGACACTTTATGTTTGTAGAATAGTACTCTTAATGTTGTTAGCAACAATCATTCACATAAACATAAGGCTTAATATGTTAGAGTGCTCCCATGATTTATGAAAAGACTTCTCATCCTCTCTGCTCTTATCAGTAATGTCCGTAGGTCTGTCATTCAATAGAGCCAAGTCAAGATCCATCACACCTAAGTGGAACTGGACTTGTTCATGCCATTCAGAGAAGTTCAATCCATTGAACACAATAACCAACGAAGCATGCAAATGAAGAGCAATAACTGCAAAATAGATATACATGCTCACAAATGTAAATTCAGTAAAGCGATAAAAAATATATCGTAATTCTCCTTTGGATAGATACTACGACACATTATCATAATTTAAATGTCATTTTTATATTTAATGGGTAATTAAATATTTTTAATCAAATATATACGACATCTTTGGATATACAATATATGTTTGACTAAAAATATTAAAGTACCTCATAATTTTCACTATTCGTAGAATGATAGATTCACCTTTGGGTAAATTCTTAAGTTCTAGCAATAGTGAAAGTCGATTTATATATTTATTTTTCAATATAGGCATTTAATTAACCTTCATAGATAAATGAAACTTTTATGAATGCATATTTTTCTTAACCATACTAGTTTGGTCAATTTGGTGACTAACAAGCTATATGAATACAAATGCACACATAATATCATAAATTTTTTGTGCATGTGAATAATTTTATACATTTTAGTTTGGCCACTTTGGTGACTAACAAACTATAGAAACATAATACATGCATCAAGTGATCATAACTAATTTCTCTAGGTTGGTCACTTTGGTGACTAACAAGCTATATGAATACAAATGCACACATAATATCATAATATTTTTGTGCATGTGAATAATTTTATACATTTTAGTTTGGCCACTTTGGTGACTAAAAAACTATAGAAACATAATACATGCAACAAGTGATAATTAATAATTTCTCTAGTTTAGCCACTTTGGTGACTAACAAACTATATGAATACAAATGCACACATAATATCATAATTTTTTTATGCATGCGAATAATTTTAGACATTTTAGTTTGGCCACTTTGGTGACTAACAAACTATAGAAACATAATATATGCATCTAGTGATCATAAATTTTACATGTGTAGACGTTAATTTCTCTAGTTTGACCACTTTGGTGACTAACAAACTATATTGCACTAAGTACACACATATTATTTATTTCTTAGTATAACGATCACTTTAATTTATTGCACAATCTAAAATAAAACATAATCATTACATTATGGGAATATTAAGATTTTCAGAATTTGTGCAGTCTAAAAGAAACCATAATTATTTATTTATTTAGGGGTGATAGGCAGTGACTACTCATTATTACTGTACTAGGCTGATGCAGTTATATAATTTATGAAGATTTTCCATTCAAACAATCCAGGCACAGATGCCACATGTAAGATTAAATACTTTAATACACATCAAGATCTTGAACACGATAGTCTTACATAGAGATCGTTAGGAGCACATACCTGATGCGGAAGACATCATCACAGAGAAAAGCAGAAGCGTTAGTCGTAAATTGGTTTCTACCTTCTTGCCCTAGCCTTACGTTACCACAACCGTCAGCGATGAAATTTGTGTAGAGAATATGTGGTAACCCTAATATATGGAGGGAGGACCAATTTATAGAGGTTAAGACTTAATCTGGTACATCCATCAAGTAACCAATGTACAAACGAGCTTTATTCTTTATTAATATTAATTATGGTATTACTTGGGTCACAAGTAAACTTGGACCATAATTAAGAATTATTCTTATAGGACGAGCTCATTTGGAAACTAGAACTTGACTACACAGGTTCTACAATCAATAGAAGCATAACATGCATGCAACCAATCTATACCAAGAATAACATCAAAATCTAACATATCAAGATCTACCAGGTCAACAAGAGTAACTCTATGGGACAAGGAAAAGGGACACTTTCTATAGATCCTCTTAGCCACAACAGAATCACCAACAGGAGTAGAGACAAAAAAAATGATCTAACAACACATTCAGAAGAACATCAAACCTCATAGCCATATATGTCGTCACAAAAGACAAGGTAGCACCCGTATCAAGTAAAGCATAAACATCAAGTTGAAAAACTTTCAACATACCGGTAGCTACATCAGGAGAACCCTCTTGCTCATGACGAGTCTAAAGTGCATAGAATGGGTTTTGCTTGGGAGCAGTAGAACCTGAACCACTTGGATCAGACAAAGGATTGGGTTGAGCTCTTCGATGATTATCTCCTTCATTCTTAGCAACTGAAGGACAATCCCTTATCTTATGGTCCACCTTACCACACCCAAAACAAGCATTGGAACTCGCTAGACACTTGCCCTCGTGCTTCCTTCCACACTTAGCACAAGTAGGCAACAAAGACCCACTACCATTTCCTTCTTGAGGCTTAGGGTTAGACACCCTATCTCTGTTGAACTTAGAAGGAGCATTGGAGGAACCTTGACCAGAATACCTCTGTCGGAATCTAGAACGACCATGTCCATCAGACCTTGAATGTGAGAAATTGCCATCACCGGTCTTAGCCTTCTTTGTCTCCCTAGACTTTCCTTAAGTTTCTCCTCTTCAATTTGTTGAGCATGAACCATGAGAAGGGAAATATCCATGTCATTAAGAAGCATGTTAGTACGACATTCCTTAACCACCATTTTGGACACACCTAAAATGAACTTGCTTATCTGTACCCTAGGATCAACAACCATTGTAGGAGCATATCGAGACAATTGTGTGAACTTCAAAGCATACTCTTTCACACTCATGCTCCCTTGATGAAGGTTAATGAATTCTAGCACTTTTGCCTCCCTCATCTCAAGGGGAAAAACCTATCAAGGAAAGCAACTTTGAACTTTTCCCAATCTAGAGGACCTGCATCTTCCAGCCTCTCTTTTTTCCATTGGTTGAACCAAATTTGAGCAGCACCCTTAAGTTCATAAGCGGCGAACTCCGTCTTTTCCTCCGGCATCACTCCTATAATCATCAACACCTTGTAAACCTCACCAATGAACTCTTGAGGATCTTCCTCAACCTTAGAACCATGAAACTCCGGGGGATTCATTCTAGTGTATCCCTAAATCTAGATGCCGCCGTACCCATATTTGGGTGTACAGGAACAACAACATCCCTATTGGCTTGGACCATCCTGTCTTGAGACAATACTTGAAAAGCAACCCTAAACTCTGCATTAGTCACTTGCTCGGCCAAATGGTCGACCGGATCTTAAGGAGGAGATTCTTGTTCCACATTACTTCTGGCATAAGCTCTTCGTGTGGTCATATCCCGTACAACATCGGGTAGGGATCAGGAGAGAGACTTTATTGAGTTGAAGTCTATTGCATGAATTTAGAGTAAAAGTGGAGTTTCCTAAACATCTTGTCGCCTCTCATTCATTAATGTGGTGTGCTTCATACTCATGAACAAGATTCTACTCGAAGTGGCTTATGAGACATCCTAGGACCTTTCTAAACCTTGCGCTCTGATACCAAGTTTGTCACGACCCAAGGTATCTCCTAGGTGTAGCATGGGTATAAGACCCCGAGATGCCCCATACAAGCCACTTTGAATTCGTCACATAAGAAATAGAACAAAAGAGATAAAGAACAACATTTCAAGTCCAATAATTTTATAAAAGTTAAGTGGAAGTCTAAGCACTTGTCTCATTATCCATCTAGTACATAAGAATGAAATTGGTCCTTGCCCATACATCATGTCCAAAACTGAAAATAAGAAAGAACTAAGAACAATGAAAGTCCATCCTCGAAGCATGAGGACTCACCTAAAGCTCGAACTCTCTCAAATCAACCTCTAGCCACAAACTGAGAACCGTGATTGTCGGACCCTACATTTGGGGAAATGTAGGCAAAAGTATGTGTTAGTACAAAATATGTATTAAGTATGATAGACATGCATATGAACATTTAAGACATGCTAAAAAGAGACATTTTCATGAGTAAGCAATGATCAAGCTAAAACATCAATCTTATGAGTTAGAAAACATAAGTCATAAAACATGATCAATGCAAGTGAACATCATCTTAAAAGATACTTACGATACTTGTTGAAGTAACCTTGGTTCATCATAACTTTGATTGTTTGTGGGAAGTAGCCTTAACCAACATATAAGACCATACGAGCTATCAACATGTAATCCGGTGTCTCCCACACCGAAAAGAGTTGCCCTACTTGCCAAGGTAAGGACCATGAACTTCTAGTTATTGTGGATCCACTAGCTAATGTCTATCTAGATAATCCTATGTTGGCACATAGTTTATGGGACTTGGGTAATCTCCTTTTTTCCACTCGGTACTAAGCTTAACTTTCATGGAATAGTTCTAAATCCTATTCATCTTAGCTCTTAAAGGAACATGGGTAATCACCTCTTGTCCTTACATCACATGACATGGGTAATCGGCTCTTATCTTTCTATAGAGATCATGAGTAATCTCCTCTTGCCTCAACATTAACATAATTCCTTAATCATTGGTTCATTTTAGGTGAGAAAAGACTTTCAACCGTAGGAACCCTTATTATGTGAGAAAGCCTTTCAAAATCATGCTTTCATGTATATATGAGAAATACTTTCAACAACACAATAACAATCATCATCATTGATACTTTACTATCAAAGTATCCTTGCAACATTTACATAAATTCCATACGCACATACTTAATTTCATAATCTCCTCTTTCATAATCCAAAACCCACATTATATCATCATAACTTGGAAAACATGGGAATTACATGGGTTCATGGGGAATCATCATAAAACCATAGAATTTCATCAATTCATGCATATGAGATCATAATTCAATCATTTAAATATATAATCAAGAGAACCTATAACATAGAAGAACCACCCTAGCTTAATTGGGGAAATTCTAACTTTTAAAATAGGAGAATTTGGGAACTCCATGAATGGAAGGAATCCATGGATGAAAACTATCATACCTTGATGCTAATTTCTCAACTTCAATAGAGGAATTGGAGACTTGACTTGAAACCCTAGGTTGAATCCTTCTTCTTAAAGCTTTTTAGAGAGAGAAAATTTTTGGATAGCAGACTTGTTCTTCTTTTGTAAATTTGAGAGAATGATTTCAATTGGGAAAATTTGGGGATTAAAACACTTATACATGGGTTTTGGTGAAGGGTAAAACGACATAGTATTAGGATAACATAATTAGGAAAAGACCCAGCTGACCCTAGAAAACAACTGCCGACACCAAATGACGGTCCGTTGGTCAATCCATGGACCATCCTGCTAGGGTTTTGTTTGGATCAGAGGCCTCGATCGACAAACCTCATCCATGGGCAGCTAAATCATCTTAATTTTATATTTGGAATCGTCCACACTTGTTACCATCTCACTAAAATATATTAGATCATAATTTGATTTCGTAATTTAATTCTTCCATATACCACTCCCTGTGGGATTCGACCCCAACATCATATGTTGGGTTATTATATTGCTAACAATCGCTTATTCATTAAATGGTTTTACGTGTAATTGGAGTATTATCAATGGTCCGTGTAAGGATTCCGTGTTTAGGCCCACCAATTTTAAGTCAAGGTTAGTTAGGTCTTTTCCCACTCCTTTTATTCCTATACTATGTCGTTTTGACCTATTATAAGTGGGTACAACTGACTTCTAAAGACCCTAACCTCCCCATTCACTCTCATTCTACCAAATCAAGGTTCTTCTCTCTCAAATCTTCTCCCTCAAGCAAGTTAGGGCTCCAAGATTCAAGCCTTCATTAAAAGATCAAAGCTAGGGTTTCAAGGTATGTGGGAACTTCATCAATGGGTCTTTCTTCACCCATTGAGTCCCAAAGAAACCTTAATTTCACAAATTTTGATTTTCTCAAAACTAGGGTTTATGTGATCTTCATGGGTTCTTATCAAATTTCAGTTTCTTTTTCATGATTGATCTGAAATTCGGTGAATTGATTATAATTCCATGTTTTCAATGGTATTTACATCAACCCATAGAATGCAAGTATTTTCATGACTAGAACTAAGCTATTTTCATATGCATATCTCACATTATCAAATTTTCATGAATTATGATGTTTCTGAATAAAGTATTTCCTAGTATATATGATTATCGTTATTAAGATGCTTTTGATTAAAGTATCTTTTTTATTATATTTATTTATCATGATTTATAAGTTACTCAGTACTTTGTCAGATTACCAGTATGATTCATTAGTACAAATTATTCCTTGTCACGATCAAAAGTACACCCTAGATGTGACATGAAGAATAAGACCCTGAAAGATCCTAAATGATCCACTTGACATAAGCATGATGTAATAATAATACAATTCAAGATATATAACTAATATAAGTCTCAAATCATAATATGACATAAAAGATACCAACAGAATACATAAGAGATATGTGGAATACTACGAAGTCTGACATATGCCTTTCTAACATCATAAGAGTGGTTGGGACGTAACACATACACCACGTATAAGTCTGAAACTAAAAGACAATAAAATACCTAAAACATCAATGGTCTTGTCCTCAGAGCATGATGACTCACCAATCTAATATGCTAATAGAACAATCCAAGCTAGCCATGAGCGGCAGGAGGAGCGTCAGACCCTATAATATGAAACAATATAGGCACAAATATGTATTAGTACAATGAATCTACTAAGTATGGGGAAATGATAAATCATATAGGAGGTCAATGCATACTTAAAACCATTTGAAAAGCGTTCATAAACCTTTGAAGAAAACATATTTCATTTGTAGGATATTTACCGTTAACCGAGAATAAGACCATGTGAGTTATAACATGGAATCTGGCATGACCGTCACACCAAAAAGGGGAATCTATTTGCCAAGATAAAATTTTGCCACATTCATTATTACTATCGTGGATCCACTAGCTAGGTCATTTAAGATAATCCTATGGGGACACGTAGTTTGGACAAGGGAATTGATACTAAATACCAAACCTCTACTAGCAATAGGGCCTCCATTCCAAAGTTCTCTCGGTGCTAAGTAAATCCCAACGAGAAAATACATAGTCATATTCATATAAAATGCTTGGAAGGCATAATTAAAACCACCAATCTGATCATAAGTTCATATTAGAGTAGCTCCTTTTAAATTATGATTTCATAAAACTTTCATATTAGACACTTACCTTTCTAAGCATCCACATCATGATTTCATTCATATGTGAGAAAACCATTCACACACTAGTGATACTTATCTCAAAAGCATCCATAGTTAATAAATCATCTTTATTCATAAAACATGCATAGATTTTATAAATTATAATTTATAAGTTCATAAGCATAATACATAATTAATGTTCATAAAGTAGACATAGGCATGGGTCCATATGAAATCAATTGAAAACCATGTAACTGAATCAAATCATGCATAATAATATTGAAAATAAATAATTGAATCATAATAAATAGGATTCATGGAGATTTGCATGAAACCCTACATAATTGGGTAAAATTGAATTGGAGATTTTGAGTTTCTTTTAGGACCCAACAGATGAAAGGAATTCATTGGTGAATTATCACATACCTTGATAATCAAAGACAAAAAGCAATGGAGAATTGAACCTTGAATCTTTTGAAACCCTAGTTCTTCACCTTTAAGCTCTTGAGAGAATTTGAAGAAGAAGACTTGAGAGATTTTGGGGGAATTGAGTGAATGAGAGGAATTAGGCTAATTTTGAAGGGTAAAAATGGTTATAAAGGTAGTTATAGGGGCAAAACGACATGGTTTAGGGGTTAATTAGATAGGAAAAGACCAAAACACCCTTATTTAAAATATGTCAGACATGTCTACATTTGTACCTACAGTCCGTAGGACTTTCTACCGGTCATCCTAGTCAATCGTAGAACCTGTTATTGGGGCCCATTATCTCTAGTCGATCCCACAAAACCTTCCTACGATCCGTCCACTTACTATGGATTGTAGACCCCTATCCATAGCGCCCATGTTCAAGCCCAAATTTCACCAAGTCTGGATCACTTCTAAAGGTACCTTCTACGGCCCGTAGAACACTCTACGACCCGTCAAACCCTCTCGTAGACCTGAGGTCTCAAACCACTTCTCTAAATCAACTCTATGGATCAGTCCTACAACCCATGGAACACCATATGATTCGTCTTGTTATTTCATAGGTCAACTTACTGGGACGTGACATTTTCCAAATCTCAAACCAATACCTACAACTTGCTTCCTACGGCCCGTGAGACTACCTACGATCTATAGGTCAGACTTGTGGATCATTACATCAGTGCCAAAAAGTAACTTTCCTTTCAAATCTCAACTTCCAACTTTCAAGGTGTTACAATATCTCTCACTTAGGAACATTCATCCTCGAATAGGACTTAAGTTGGCATGAATAGAGTATGGAGAGAAACTAACAATCCAACATGAATGCAAATCTCATCAAAATGCTCATAACCAAGGAGAAATCACTCAAAGCTAAATCATAACATCAAAATAAAATTTTCATGAACATGCATGCATATCAAAACATGAGAATGACTAAAACTTATGAATCCAAAAGAATGAACCATGAGGAACTTAGTACCTCAAGCTAGAATAGGAGCGGAGGCGAAGAGATTAGGATACTTAGACATCATATCGACTTCGGCTTCCCAAGTAGCACCCTCAACTAATTAATTCCTCCAGAGGACTTTCAAGGAAGCAACTTCTTTATTTCTCAACTTCCGAACTTGACGGTCCAAAATTTCAACCAGAATCTCTTTATATGAATGACTTTTCTGAACTCCCAAACTCTCCAATGTCAATATGTACATCAGATCTCCAACACACTTTTTCAACAATGAGACATAGAATACCAGGTGTGCCGATGCTGAGTTAGTAGGTAACTCTAACTCATAAGTAACTTTGTCAATACGCCTCAAAATCTAATATGGGCTCATATATTAGGGACTAAGCTTCCCATTCTTTTTGAATCTCATCACACCCTTAATAAGTGATTTACAAGTAAACTCTATCATCAACATCAAATTCAAGCTCTCTTATTCCAATGTGGCATAAGACTTTTGTCAACTTTGAGCCATTTCCAATCTTTCATGAATAAGTCAAATTTTTTTCGTAGCCTCATGTACTAACTCGGGCCTTATCAAAGTGACCTCACCAACTTCAAACCAACCAGTAGGAGATCTACAATCCTATCATTAACAGCCTCAAATGGATCTATTTTGATACTCGAGTGATAACTATCACTATAAGAAAGCTTGATCAAAGGCAATGATCATCCCAATTACCCTTATATTAATCACACAAGCTCTCAACATATCTTCAAAAGTATGAATTGTATGCTCGGCTTGTCCATCAATCTGATGATCAAAAGTTATGCTAAGCTTCACTTGAGTAACAAGACCTTTTTGGAATGATCTCCAAAATTGAGATGTAAACCGAGTACTACAATCGAAGATAATAAATAAGGGCACTCTATAAAACCTCACCATTTCCCGAATATAAAACTTGACATACTCTTCACCTGAAAATGAAGTCTTTAGGGAAAAAAGTGACCAAATTTCATCATTCGGTCCCAATGACCCAAATTGAATCAAACTATGTTGTGTACAGAGAAATGTAACACCATGAAAGTTAGAAAGTCGAAAAGAAAAAATGCAGAAATCAGATAAATCACATTGTCTACGAGTCCAACCTACAGACCACACAAAGTCCTACGAGTCATATGAAGTGAATCGTAGAAATCCAAGCTGGGTTTTTGGAAATCAAGTCCAGTGACTCGTTTGATGATTAACCAGGATAGTCCGTCAAATTTTCTAGGGCCCTTAAAAATGTCGCTTAGAAAGGTTCCAAACTTAGTGAAATTTTGGAGTGAAAGTTGAGTACTACGGTTTGGGTCTATGATACGCCCAAATTACACCTCCCAAAAGAAGTATAAGCAGTCGTTGTCAAATAAAGAACCTAACTGAGGTTAGGGTGGATACCACGAGAAATATGGTATAGACTTGGGCCAATTTACTGTTGATTGTATGTTTTGTCAGATAACTTTCATAAAAAGGGCGGATTTGTAACATAAAATAACAATTTATTGATTTGTAGTAATAAGTAACAAGTAACAGGATTTGCAGTTTGTAATATCAATATGAGATGAAACTAGTGCACATGTGTTCCCCACAAGTTCTTAACGCAATAATCCTAAGAATAGTAACTTTTTCCTAGTGTTTAACATGCAAAGTTGGTAAGTTAGGTATCTCCTAAGTGATTGGTCATCCAGGTAGGGCATTTCACCATGCAACTTGGTCAGTCTACGGGTGTATGCTTTACTAACCCTTACCATTGACCCCAAATTAGCCCTCACTTATTTAGGTTAGGCTGTTATATGGCTGATTATCACACTAAATCTTCGTTGTTTAATCTCTTTCTCATTCATTACTTCCTTGGTCGGGAAAGTAGGAATGAGGTGAGTTCTAACATTGTTCACCATTAAAAAGCATTCAAAACAAAGAGATTAACAATATATGCATAAACACTATTCTAGAATTACTTAATTATTAGTTTTACGTTGTTAATTAATCATGGTTCCAACAATCCTAGTTGTGGATTTAGTTAATTATGCTCATGTGATCACAATTCATAATAGGGTTAATATAATAAATCATGAACTTACAATTAGAATAGATGAAATCTGGAATCTTGAATTGAAGAACAAACACAAACTTCATAAACCAACACTCCAAGAACTAAATGCCAAAAGTGTTTGCAAAATAATCCTCAAAGCTAAAAGTAAGTATCTCAAAAAGTCTAACAACCCAAAAATGAAAAATACAACTAATATTTATAGAAACCAAATCCTAAATGAAGTAGGAAAAGGAAAACTAAGGAAATTTGGCTTGGGCAATGTCATCTACGGTTGGTACCTACGGCTCATAGGAGTTCCTACGGATCGTAGGTACCTTCCGTCAGTCAGCAGTTCGTCTCTCATCTTGATAGAAATTTTTACTGGCATGATCTACGGCTCGTAGATCTTTTTACGGACCATCCTGTTCAACCATTATTAAAGTACTAGAGCTCAACTTTTCTACGACTCCAATTGTATCACTCGTAGATCATCCTACGGCTCATCATTCAACTTTTACTGTTTAAAACTTAGCTCCAATTTCAGTAATTCAACCTACGACTCACACCTACGGCTCTTAACTCAAGTCATCAAAATACAAAAATTCCTGATGCTGCAACATTTCAGTGCCAACTACTCCAAAACCTATTTCTTGTAAAATCCAAGTAAACACCATCACATCTACTAACAAAATGCTTAAGACTCATGCAAAACTCCAATTTTAAAGCATCAAAAGTATTGTAAATACGCGGTACATAAAAACCCTCACTTAAAATTGTTTCTTGTCCTAAAATACTCAAGCAATAATATGGAATTTTTTCAAGCAATCACATGCAATTTTCTCAGTAATCAACCCTCCTTATTTATTTTTAGCATAGTGCAATCATTTAGTCAAATCAATAAGCCAACACATGCGGATCAATTTATGACATAGACATGCCAATAGACACATTCACATACACAGACAAGAATCACCAAGATACCAACTCTTCGTTAATGTAACTTGTGCCCTTACCACAAAGAAATCCCTTTGTTCACACATAATTGGAGTTACAGTTTGGGACTTAGTATACACTCACACTCAGAATTGAATTCAGTATAGTTTGTGCACAATACCATTGGCTTACCCTTTTTCAACACTTTGATTTTTCAAACCGTTAAATTAGGATCATTATAGGACTTTCTTAGCTTGTAACGTAGGCTCAGGGTCAGGTGTGGTTTATTTGGATATTAAGTGACTTTTCTGCCCTCTTTGATATTACATTGGCTAGTTTCCTTTTTACAACCAATCCAGATATCATCTTACTTTTTCTCTCCTTCATATTATTCATTGAAGCTCATGTGTGACTTTGACTTGATTTTCTCGCTTGAATCAACTTTTCTTTATCTTTTCCTTTAAGCTTTTCATTCTTTTGTCTTTATGTTCAGTCACACCATTCAATGGGAATTTTTACATATTTTTATTATTTTCTCTTTACATAACTCTTTTCATACACCTTTCTTTTCTTGTTTTCCTCCATAGAAGCCACCCTCAACTTAGGCTTTTAGCATGATTTGAGGATCACGATGTCCCACGAAGGACCAGGGCCAAAATCAAGGTGAAAAACTATGAAGTAGCCACCCTCAACTTGGACATTTAGCCTGAGTTAAGGTATATAATGTCCAAGGAGGCACCAAGGCCCAAGAAAAGTTTAAAAATTAACTTGAGGAAGGTGACCTGGGTGAATTGAAAGAATAGTCTTCTTTAGGCTCAAAAAATTAGATCGAATGGAGCAATTCATTTATTTGGCTATTTTTTTAAGGCTTAAGTGGACTCATTTTCAACAATGGCCTAAGATCATTTTTTAATTCATAGTATTAAATCATCTTAGCAAGACTAATGGGGAAAGTTCTAGATTGGTACATACCATATGAAAATGAAACATCCTCACACACACATGGGACCTTGTTTCACTATCAAATAATCAATGTATATGTTTCATATTATAGCTTAAGTCATGTTTTCTAATTGATTCCTATCATGTCATACAAAGATCCTACGCATTCAGCTTATCAATTACACAGATATAACACATATCAAAATTTGGAGGGGTGTCAATTTTCATGTTCTTTTGCCACCATGCTTTTCATTATAGTCTACTTCTACACTTATACTATCCTAAACATACCGGTTCAACAAAAATTAAAAAATTCATTTGGGAAAAAGAACATAGGCAAGAAAAATCCCAAGGAAGGATTGTGAGTTGGGTTATTCAAACATCACCCTAACACTCATAATCCGTTCACCCCACCCCACAAGAAAACAATGCAATGCCCTCAATGCAAAAATACAGTAAAACATGAGGTGATACAAACATGTGGAGCTTAAGCACCAAAGCCCAATCAAGAAGCTCGTGGGTCTAGTTGCCTCGAACCTGAAGTATCAACATGTGCAACGCCCTTAGTTATGCCTTCCAAAACAACCAGAGGAGCACCATCAGTAGTTCCTCATGTAGCCATCATAGGAGACACATCAGTACTGCCCCTCGTAGACAACATAGGAGCACCATTAATAGTGCAACTCGAAGTAGATACTCTAACAACCAACTCTCTCACTCTAAGTTGCCGCATCTCCTCATCAACTCTTGACTACCGTTGTGCCGCCTCAAACTATTGTCTCTTCTTATTCTTTACTCTTCACTCCTCCTCTATATCAGTAGTATGCTCAGAAGACTATGTGCGCTTTCTAGCAGCACGAGGGGGGTCAAGGCCAGACTCATCATCACTGAATAGGGCATCTATCATATATTCTCCATCATCCTCGGGGGAGGTGATGTGCCACAAAATTATGGAGCATTTGATGCTCAAAACAAAGTATTAATGTGAGAACTTGAGTGTGTTTGTATGGATATAGTGTGTTTGTTGATGGTTGAACATGCAAAACACTTGGATGCAAAAGATAGCAAAGAGTGAAGAAAGTGGATTTGAAGCGAGCACCACGAAGCCCCGACGGGTCGTGGTTATGATGACGAGCCTTCTGAGGGATCGTGAAGCTAAAGTAGTGAAGAGACAAAAGCTGATCAAGTGCCAAGTGAAGACCACGGAGCCCCATATGGGTCGTGGTCCACTTGACAGATCGTTTGCTCATGAGAAAGAGATGGTGTGAAGCTGTGGAGACTAAGTGTTGGGTGAAGTTCAAGTGACCTCAGACGGGGTGTGGTGAAGCACACGAGTCGTAGTGATGCTCGTGAACAAAAGTAGGAAGATCCAGTGAAGACTCAAAGTGGTGCACAAGTTCACGGAGCTCTAGATGAGCCATCTAGCCTAAGACAAGTTGTCTAGTAGCTTGTAATGGTTGCTAGGAACAAAGTACCACACTATCCAAGTGTGAGATGACGATGGGTTTCACAGGCCATCAAGGCACGTGATGGGCCATCAAGTCGACCTTGGAGCACTCGGACAAGTCAGTCCTACTTCGAGTAGGACTCATTTTTACAGACTATTTAAATTAATTAGGTTTATTTTTGAAGGACTACTCCTCATTGTATGAACGAAGCGTAATTTTCCATATATTTATCTTTGGTTTTGTCGACTATTTTCCGATCAAGACTTTAAGATTGTGATTAAGTAATTGATAGTCAATATTTCTTGTGAATTCACACTTATTGTAAGTGATTTCTTCTATGCTTTCAATGACAATTATTGTTTATTTTAGTGAATTCATGAGCGGCTAAACATCACAACTAGGGTTGTGGGAACCATGATGAAAATCAAGTTATGAATTCAAAATACGAGTAACATGCGATTGTTAGCTACGCATGTGATTTTTACCTTCGTTATTCATTTATTATAATGAGTGCACGCATTAGAAATTGCCTGTATTTACATCTTATTTGAGAGAAAAGTGGTAATTAGGAAAAAGTAAAGTCAATCTATCAGGTTGTAGTGAAAAGTCAAGTTCGAGAGAAGAGATTTTCAGCAACAAACATGCAGGGTAAAAATAAAACATTCTAAGATCGAGAGGAATAGAGTGAAAGTCATCTAATGGGACTTAAAAATGTTTATATGCATTTAACTCGGTAGGAACATGCAATGTTAAAATTGAGCAGTACTTGTTTACGATTCAGCACTAAAGCAAAGTCATGGGGAATACAAACCTGGTTTCAATCATTAATTACTCCAATCTTGAAGTTATACAATTGTTACTCCTATTGACCTGAACAATAAGTTAAACATTAGTTACTTAAAACGACAACCAAACCCATATTTACTTTCTGCAATTAATTTCTTTCTGAAATAATAGCCACAATTGAATAAAAGTGTCAATAAAGCTATTTTTATAAACAAATTCTCTGTTGGGTCGACCTCAGCTCAGTTGAGTTTTCTAATTTTCCATCGACTGTGTAAGATTGGACATATCAAGTGTTGGCGCCGCTGTCAGGGAATTTCAATTCAGAAATACTTTACTAGCAATTAATTTAGTTGTCGTTATATTTCATAATTTTACTTTTTGTACCTTATTTGTGTCCTTTTCAGGTGAGTTCAATAGTGCATGCCAAACACTAGAAGTAAGGGAGCACCTTTGATTTCTTACGACATAGAGCTAAGTAAGACAATATGGAAGATGGTGAACGCACAAGAACTTGAAGCCCAGAGGCAGAGATTAGGACTTGAGGCAGAGACCATTGCTAGATGTGCTCAGTGGAATGTTGTGAACGACCCACCTAGGGTGGTGGAGGAACATGAAGAAGTAGAAGAGATAGTACCTCATCACCAACAACCACTAGTGCCACGAGGTCGAGTGCAACAACAGACACATATGGTCTTTGAGGAAGATGACCTGGATTTGGATGGGGCTGGAGCTACTGGAGCAATAGTGTTTCCCATGCTACCTCTAGGAGTAAAGTTCACTATCACCAACACCATAATCTAACTCCTAAACTTGAAGGGAATGTTTAAAGGAGTTGTTGGTGGCGACGCCAACCAATATCTAATGAACTTTGTGGTTATTTGAAAATCATAGGAGATTCTTGGGGTTAATCAAACCACCATGAAGCTGAGGTTATTTTTGTTGTCTCTAACTGGGGAGGCGACAAACTAGCTGAATGAGTTGTCAAATGACTCAATCAGGACTTGGGTTGAGCTGAAGGAGGCATTCTTAGAATGATTCTTCCCTGAAGCCAAAGGGCAATAGAATGAAGGATGAGATAGGTGCTCACAAGCAACTACCAAGGGAAGCTATGCATGACACTTGGTACATATTCAGTCAAAAGTTGGAAAAGTGCACAAACCATGGCCTCACTGAAAGGCCTTTGAAGTAGGTATTCTACAGGTCACTTAATTTTATGAATAAGCCTATTGTTGATGCAGTGTGTGGAGGATCATTTAAGAAAAAGCCATTCCCGGAGATCATGGTTGTGATGGATGAAGTCTCCAAGAACAACAGAGCCTGGAACACTAGAGATGTAGAGGTAGGAGATCTTGGGTTCACTTTTGAACTATCACTTGAGCACAAGAAAAGAGAAGAAGAAAGGGACTAGGACATGGCCCACATAAGAATGTAGATGGATTTGCTCACGAAACGCATCATGGCAGGATTAGAAAAGGTAAATGTTGTAGGTGTTGCCAACAGGTATGAAGAGCAGGATATTGACCTAGATAAGGAGGCAAAGTACTTGAGCAATCAGGGAGGTTTTCGGAATTATAACTCGGGAAACAAATGATATGTTTCTAAAAACCAAGGTATGAACTATCAAAGAGAAGGAAAATATGATAGGCCAGCTAACCGAGAGCAAGGTAAGTGGCAAAATAAGAAGGGGTATAGAAATGACCGTAGTGGTGTATATATACCTCCAGGTAATAAATATCGAGCAGGTAGTAGTTCCAGTGGGTCTAGGATGGAGGATATGCTAGCTAATGTGCTACAAAAGGTTTAATATACTGATGCAAGTGTCAAAGAGATGAGAAGTGATTTCTCCAGTATGAGTCAGCTGGTGGACTCACAAACAACTTCCATCAAACAACTGGAGCATCAATCAGGGAAATTGTCAGCCTCATTAAATCATAGAAAGAATGGATCACTACATAGTGATACTATTTAGAACCCAAGAAGGATTGCCACTACATGGCGATTACTACCAAAATTGGTAAGTCTCTTCTGAACCAAAACCTGCAAGTATTGAGCAGGAACAAAGCATAGAAAGAGATGAGGAAGCAGAGAGTGATGATAAGAATGTGAATGATGCTGAGGTGGCTAAAGAAGTAGAGAAGCCATCAAATGTAAAAGAAGTTGCAGTAGAGGTAACGTTTACTTTACAATAGATACCTAGACCTCCTCCTCCATTTCCTCAAAGGCTCAAAAAGAAAGCTGAAGATGGGAAATTTGATAAGTTCATATCTATTCTTCGGCATCTATCAGTGAACATTCTATTGGTAGAAGATTTGGAGCAGATGTCAGGTTATGCTAAGTTCATGAAGAACTTAGTTACAAAGAAGAGAGCTGCAAATTTATAACCAACCGATAATATTAATCATTGTAGTGCTATTGCTACTAGGTCCTTGGTGCAAAAGAAGGAGAACCCACATGCACTCACTATACCATGCACTATTGGAGTTTTTGAGTTCATAAGAACCCTATGTGATCTGAGGGCGAGCATCAATATGATTACATTAGCTATATACAAGCAACTGGGGTTGGGGGTTCCAAAACCCATTGCATTGAGGTTGATGATAGTAGATAGACCGGTGAAGCGGCTTGTGGGTATTTTGTGTGATGTACTTGTGAAAGTGGAAAGTTTCATTTTCCTTGCTGACTTTGTGATTCTGGATTACGAAGTAGATTTTGAGGTTCCCCATAATTTTAGGAAGGCCATTTTTTGCCACAGGCAGAGCTTTAGTTGATGTTGAGAGTGGGGAACTGAAATTTTGACTTAGTAATGAAGAGGTGAAGTTTAAAATATGCAAGTCTATGAAGCAACCGCATGATATGAGTGTGGTGTCTGCAATCGATATTGTTGATGAGGGTGATATAGAAGCATCAATTGAAGAGAGATGTGTTGTAGACACACTGGCGACAGACAAAGACTTTCGGGATAATTATGTGGAGACTCTAAATGCCCCGCAAGGCATGGGGTAACATGCATATTCTCCGAAGAAGTTAGACTTAGACTTGAAGAACCTGCCAAGTCCTCCAGCAAAGCCATCTATTGAGGAACCGTTTGTACCTGAGTTGAAACAGTTACCTAGCCACCTGAGGTATGTCTTTTGGGCACTAATAAGATGCTGCTAGATATTTTGGCTGCAGATATTGATAATGAATAGGTACAAGCAGTAGTGAAAGTCTTGATGAAGTTCAAGAAGGCAATTGGTTGGATCATTGCTGATTTCATTAGGATACCTCCGGGTATTTGCACCCATAAAATCCAACTTGAGAAAGATTCCAGCCCAAGTATAGAGCACCAGAGGAGGCTGAACCCACCAATGCAAGATGTGGTAAGAAAGAAGATTATCAAGTGGTTGGATGTCGGGGTGGTGTACCCCATATCTGATAGTCACTAGGTTAGCCTAGTGCAGTGTGTGCCCAAGAAGGGCGATATGACAGTGGTCGGAAATACAAAGAATGAGTTGATTCCGCAAAGGCCAGTTACAAGTTGGCGAGTATGCATGGACTATAGGAAGATGAATAAGTGGACCTTGAAAGACCACTTTCCAATGCCATTCATGGACCAGATGCTTGATAGGTTGACGAGTAAAGGTTGGTACTGCTTCTTAGATGGATACTCTGGTTATAATTATATATCAAATGCTCTAGAAGACCAGGAGAAAACCAACTTCACATGTCCTTATGGTACTTTTGCATTCAAACGCATGTTGTTTGGATTATGTAATGCACCAACAACTTTGTAAAGGTGTATGATGTCCATCTTCTCGGACACGGTAGGGGACACATTGGAAGTGTTCATGGATGATTTCTCTGTGGTAGGTGACACTTTTTATAACTGTTTGTTAAATCTTTGCAGGGCACTATAGAGATGTGAGGAGGCAAACCTGGTGCTAAACTGGGGAAAATGCCACTTCATGGTCAATAAGGCGTAGTCCTATGCTATAAGGTGACACAGAAGGGTTTGGAGGTAGATAAGGCATAGATCGAGGTGATTGAAAAGCTACCCACACCTATCTCTGTAAAGGGATTCAGAGTTTTCTAGGTCATGCAGGGTTCTATCGACGCTTCATCAAATACTTCTTAAAAATTACACACCATTTGTGTAAGTTGTTAGATAAAGAGGTGAAGTTTGTTTTGATGAAGCATGCACAAAAGCTTTTGAGTGCCTGAAGGCAAAACTGATCTCAGCCCCCGTGGTCATTGGTCCAGATTGGTCGAAGCCATTTGAGGTAATGTGTAGCATGAGTGGTACTGCCTTGGGAGTTATGCTAGGGAAAAAGTGAAATAAGATCCTCTACATGATCTACTATGCTAGCAAGGCGTTGAATAGGGCACAACAAAATTACACTGTCACTGAGTAGGAATTACTTATACAAGGTGTGTGTTGATAACATTATCAGGCGATGCATACTTGAAGTTGAAATGCTTAGTATCCTAGAAGCCTGTCATTCATCTCTGGTGCACGTACTACCCACAAGGTATTCCAAAATGAATATTACTGGCCTACAATCCATCGGGATTCATTTGACTTGGTCAAAGGTTGTGATGTGTGTCAACGGTAAGGAGCTATCTCTCGTCATCATGAGCTACCAATGACTTCTTTATTGCAAGTTGAATTGTTTAACGTCTGGGGAAATGATTTCATGGGACCACTTGTGAGATCCTATGGGCAGAAGTATATATTGGTAGTAGTCGATTATATTTCTAAGTGTGTTGAGGTTGTAGCCTTGGCAGAAAATGATGGTAAATGTGTTGTAGGTTTCCTGAAGAAGAACAACTCTTCAAGATTTTGCACACCTAGAGTCATTATCAGTGATAGAGCCTCGCACTTCTGTAATAAAGTGTTCAGCACACTTTTGGCCAAATATGGGGTGAAACAGCACAAAGTGGCAACGCCTTATCATCCGCAAACGAGGGGTCAAGTAGAAGTGTCAAAGAGGAAGATCAAATCAACATTGGCGAAGACAGTGAATGCCAATAGAATAGATTGGGTCAGGAAGTTAGATGATGCTTTATGGGCATATCGGAAAGCTTTCAAAACACCCATTAGTATGTCACCATATCAGTTAATGTTTGGAAAGGCATGCCATTTGCTTGTACAGTTGGAGCATAAGGCACTTTGGGCATTGAAGAAGTTAAACTTGAGTTGGAATAAAGCACCGAACATGATATTAGATCAAATCAATGAAATGCATGAATTTCGTTTGAGAGCTTATGAGCGATCTGCGCTATATAAGGAAAGGATGAAGTTGTATCACGATAAGCACATTGAAAACAAGACTTTTCGTCCTAGTGACTTGGTGCTACTTTTCAACTCAAGGCTATGCCTGTTTCCTGGTAAGCTGAGATCCAAATGGTCTGGACCATTTAAAGTGACTCAGGTATTTCAGTCAAGTGTTATTGAACTCGAAAATCCAAAAGGAAAGAGGTTCAAAGCAAATGTCCAGTGAGTTAAAGCATACTTGAGAGTCCCGGTTGAGGTAAAGATAGTTGAGGAGTGCAAGCTTGAGAAAGTCTGAGTAATCAAGTAACCTGCGTTGCATCGCGACGTTAAATTGTGCACTACTTGTGAGGCAACCCATGATGTAATTGTAATAGGTAGTTTAATTTTTTGTATAATTTCATTAGTTTTATATTTTTACAGTGTGTGCATGTGTGTAGGAAAGGTTGGGAAAAAATTAAGCTAAGTCAAATCCTGAGAGTCTCTCACATGGGTAGTGGTGAGCTGCACAAACCACTTCATAGTCTGTGAAGTCTACAGGCCAAGAACAGGAGACAACTGGAAAATGAAGAAAAATGGTTCACAGAAGGGTTTACGGTCTATTTGACCTTAGACGGACCATTAGCCTCTCGTGAACCTACATGTAAGTTTTCTCCCCAAGTACAATTCACAGGCACTCACACGGGCCGTGCTACTCTTCACACGCAACTTCACGGCCCGTCACAGGTAAGTCGGCAACAATGAACCCGACCTAACCCATACGACCAGAAACCTAAATTTAATGTTTTAAAAGTAGTCCTAGCGCCAACAGTCGGGTTCTTTCCCCTTCTTCTCACTTGTAACATCTCTTTGGGATATTAAAACGGGTTTTCATCATCTATAACTCCAAATCAAAGAGAAATCCAAACCCTAAGTCTACATTGCAAGGAAACCCTAGATTCAAGTTCATCTTCTCAATTGTGGGCAAAAATTTGAGAAAATTTTGAAGTAAGTTCTTATCCCTACTTTATATAAGTTTGATCTTATCTATAATCAAGTTAGAAGTAATAATTTTTGTTCGTGTTGTGGTACTATTACTTGATGATTGGTTTTTGGAGTTCATATATTGTGGGTGTGAGTAAATCGTTAAAGTCCTTGAGTATAGGTTAATTCTACATGTAATTTGTAATGGGTTATGAAAAATTGATGGAATAATGTGTGGAAATGTTACTAAATCGATGAAAACAAAGTGAAATACTGATGATATGAGTTGTATGAATGAAATCGGTAAATCGTATGATAAATTGTTGAAATTGATGCTTATGTTGTGTTATGTTGAATTAATAAGTTGAATGAAGGCTACAAAAAGACTAAAGGAGTCGTTTTTGGGTGTTGGTGATTAAGGAAAGTGATAAAAGTGAGTTGATATAGTAAACCGATAGAAATATTACCCAAGTGTAAGTACATGAGGGGATTCACGGACCGTGTAAGGGTGCACGGGTTGTGAAACCCTTCGTGAACCACACTTGGGTGACAGATGGGCACTGGGCAAGGTTCACGAGGACTGAAATAGAACGTGGTACTCATCACGGACCGTGAAGTCTTCTGTACTTCCACCAATAAGTTGGTCTTTACTGTTTCATGTTCACTGGGTCCAAAATGAGTCGTGGTGTCCACCACAGACCGTGTAGTACTCCGTTATAAAAAAACAAAACATAGTTCTGTCTTTTATTTTTTTAGCAGTTTCATTTTTATTCATTGCATGGCCCTTCCTAATGATAGATTGGGTGACGATATTCTTAAGGCAAGGCGTCACGTTGTATACTTAAATAGGGGAAGTTTGAGTACTCGTTAGTGCGTTAATTGATGGTTGTCAGTACTAACACACTGCTTTTTAGGTATCATGACCCCAAGGCGAAAAACCGCACAGTTGCACGTCTCACCGCCTCCTTCCCCCAATCAAAGTTCTCCCACTCAAAGTTCAAATGCGGAAGAATCTAGCAGTTATGAGGTCTGTTCCAACACTGCACCCGAAGATCACTCCCCTTGAGCCACTAGATCCTGGACTGCCAGGGCTACTATTGAGCCCACTCCTTCCTAGTCTGAAGAGGAAAAGAGCGAGTTTGGGAGCAGGCAGGATTTTGATGATGAGTCTCGAGCATCTACAAATGAACCTTAACCAGAAAAGGATGCAGAAAAGGAAAATGAGGTCCAGTAGGATGATGCTAACGATACATTAGGGGTGCCGATGGTGAAATATGTTCACCCGTGAGAGTCGGACCCAGTAGTGAGACAATAGCTAATTGAGTGCTTTCGCCGGATGTGGTCCATGCCTACATCAGAGGAGTTCTTCAAGCATGGTATATTATTCAAGGCTGGTGGTTTTAGAGGGTGACATATTATCCCTGAGTACAGAGTAGTAGAGGCAGATATTCAGGCGTTCTCGGAAATTCACAGGCTTTTAAAAAAGCATCAGTTTGAATGGATGAACATATAGGGAGAGTATGCATGACACCTAACTAGAGAGTTTTACGCCTCATATGCAGCGACCCTAATGAATTTTACTGTAGACATTGAACAGAATAAGAAGAAGCAAAAAGTTGTTGCAGCCACATAGGGACCACTATATGTAGTGATCGTGCAAGGGAAGTCCATGGATATATCTAAAACCATGATAAACATGATGTTACATAGCCCAGAGTATACAACACGTATGTCAGTGGGGTTATTTGAAGGTCAGCACCATGCATTGACTAGTGAGACTGGGATGGATGATCCTAGCTCGCTGGAACATTTTATGCGATGGATTGATAAACAGATTGCTACAGAGGGAGAGGCTGCATCATGGTTGGCCAATGCATAGGTGCAAATTACAAAGGCATCGCTTTCACTTCCTGCCAAGGTTTGGTTGCCAGTTGTTTGTGCACAATTCTAGCCTACCGCTAATGATAACACTCTGTCATCGTCACTCGCCTTCTTGGTAGCCTGCCTCATGGTTGGTTACCCATTGAACGTGGGCCGGATAATATCCAAAGAAATGCGGGACAGATCACTAAATGAGAGAGAAGGTTTGTCGTTTCCCTGTCTGATAGGGAAACTCTATTTGCAGGCAAATGTTCCTCCATATAAATTGGTGGGCAGGTGGGTAGAAGCATCCAATGTTACCGCGGCATCTAAAATAAAATATGTGTCAAACCATATTTATGGTGCAAAAGAAGGTCTGGTAGGACCATTGGCAGTAGTTCCACATATGCCGATTGAGATCTCGAGAGCTGAGGGAGGTAGTGAGCAGGGTGAATTCTCACTGCCAGTTGCGACAGCACAACCACCACCAGCTTCATCTTCATAAGCTACAAGTACCTTTGTGTCTGTACCACTCTAATTTTGGAGCTGTTGGTTGTAGAGCAAAGGCAAACTCGGTCAATAGTCGACCAAATAGTGCTCAAACTACCTTAGGTAGTTTAGAGAGATGTGTTGGCTACAGAAAAGTGGTTGAGAGATAAAATGAGGCAGGAGCTTGCAGTGTTGAAAAACCAGATGGACGGTTTAAAGTTCCATGTGAACAACCAACTATAGGTTGTTGGTTCTATAGATGGAGCAACATTATAGACACAAATGACCGAGATGCGAGTCGACATTGATAAACTTGCTGAGAAGCAGTCATTGTGCCCCCTCCAGTTGTGCCAGACTCTTTGATGAGTCTATTCAGCATGCCCCCATCACGCAGTCAGTTGATGACCTCTGGAGTGACTTGCCTAGACCGGCGACCGACAAGAGAAAAGGGAAGGATTTGGGTGTTGATAATGAGGAAACTGATGACCTTTTGAAAGAATAACGGAGGCAGCACAAGAAGCTGAGAAAAGAGTCTAGGAGGTTGGCCAAGAAGAAAGATGCCTCAATGCAGCAGAGGCTTGATGAAATCAGATCTGTAACCTTTGGCAGTGTGAGGCATGTTACTACTGATAGTAGCCAGCTCAACCTAGCTCCAGCACTTGAGAGCGCACCCATTGATAAGTGTGCCGACACCACTTCGGCAATTAGCGCCTAGTGCGCCGCAAGTATGACCCCTCCTCATAGCCCTTGTTTTATGTCAATTTTTACTTTACGGGTAAAGTACTTTCGTTTGGAGAAGGGGTGGTGAGCAACCTGCCATTAGTGATTAGAATGCATAGAGGTTGGCTCTATTGGTGACATATTTGTGTGTGTTGGTTGTGAAATTTTTGTTAAGTCTGGATTGAAAGTTTGTTATTGGTCTTATGTGAGAATATTTTCTAGCAGCAGCTGAATCTGTGTTTTTTGTTTGAAAGTAATAAGAAAGATGTCTGTAATCTGAAAATTTAACTGTTAGGCTCTTTCTGCTACATCTTAGAGGCTCATATGTTGATCAGTGCAAGCTACGAACATACATTGGTCGACCAAAATACTGATTTTGTAAGCACGTGCCATGTGAATGTGAGAGTTGTCTGAAGTCTAATAATGTGAGTAGAAGCTAGAAATTGCCCGAGTAGTCTTGTTGGAGTCTTGGAATAACTGGATAGAAAGTGATCAACATGCCATTTTTTTAAAGTCCACTTAAAACCAAAAATAACTACCAAATGACATCATGAACCCTTGAACCCCATTTGAGCCTTGAAAATGATTTTATTCTAACCCTATTGATTTTGCATCCTTGGTTCTCTAAAGGCACAATGCCACAACTAAGGCCAATAGCCTAAGTTGAGGGTGATCATATCTTGAGTAGAAAGAAAGAGCGTAAAAATATCGTATCCTTGGTCATTTTGAAGGCACGAAACAAAAATGCTTGATTGAACAGGTCTAGTGTGCATGGTTCAAAGAAAATGCTAGTACAAAAAAAAAAGAAAAAAAAATGAAAATGAAAACCGAAACAAAAAGAAAGAAGGAAATAAATAGTAGGTTTTGGTATGTACTCAAAGAAGAGAAGTCAGAACCACTTGAGTAAAGTTGTGTGCTAATGAGAACTTTAAAGGAGCAAGGTAAGTTAGTCACTCACAAAACCAAAATTTCACTCCCTAGCCCAAGCCAACGTTACAAGCCTATAAAAGTCCTACAATGAGCCTATTCCAGTTGTTTGATAGACGAAGCATAGAAAACAAGGGCAAGCCTATGGTCTTTATATTTGCAGTGTTAGAAATTCTTTTGGAGTGTGAGCGTACTAGTTAGACCCTAATTATCATGTGTGAGGGACTTCTTTGTTGTAAGGGCACTGTGTTTGCATTTGATAGTTGAATTGTGTTAGCTGATAGTTGGTACTGGCATAAGCATGATTGATTGTGAGTAATGGGATGTCGTACATTGATCCTTGCATGTTAGATAGATGAGTTTGGACAAAATGTTGGTTGAGATAGTTGTTGCACAGTAGGAATGTGTTTGTGTCTTTTGAGTGTCGAGTGTTTTTTTCATCGCTTGAGGACAAGCAATGATTCTAAGTTGAGGGTGTTGATGTGCCGAGAAATTATGGAACATTTGAAGCTCAAAACAAAGGATGTGTGAGAACTTGAGTGTGTTTATATGGATATAATGTGTTTGTTGATGGTTGAACGGGGTAAAACACTTGGACACAAAAGATAGCAAAAAGTGAAGAAAGTGGATTTGAAGCGAGCACCACGGAGCCCAGAAGGGCCATGGTCATGATGATGATCCATCTGAGGGCTCGTGAAGCTGAAGTAGTGAAGAGACAAAAACTGATCCACTGCCAAGTGAAGACCACAGAGCCCCAGACGGATTGTGGTCCACTTGATGAAATGTTTGACAGCTTGTGAGAAAGAAATGGTGCAAAGCTGTGGAGACTGAGTGTTGGCTGAAGTTCAAGTGACCTCAGACGAGGTGTGGCGAAGCACACTAGTCGTAGTGATCCTCGTTAACAAAAGTAGGAAGATCCAGTGAAGGCTCAAAGTGGCGCACAAGTTCACAGAGCTCAGGACGAGCCGTCTAGCCTAAGACGAGCCATTTAGTAGCTCCTAATGGTTTCTAAGAACAAATACCCACACTGTCTAAGTGTGGGATGACGATGGGTTTCACGAGCTGTCTAGGAAAGTGACGGGCCATCAAGTCGATCATGGAGCACCCCGACAAGTCAGTCCTACTTCGAGTAGGACTCAGTTTTACAAACTATTTGAATTAATTAGGTTTTTTTTTTTCAAGGACAACTTGTCATTGTATGAATGAAGCATACCTTTCCATATTTTTATCTTTTGTTTTTGTCGGCTATTTTCAGATCAAGACTTCAAGATTGTGATTAAGTAATTGATAATCATTCTTTCTTGGGAATTCACAATTATTGTAAGTGATTTCTTCTATGCTTTCAATGACAATTATTGCTTATTTTGGTGAAACCATGAGCTGCGAAACACCACAACTAGGGTTGTGGGAACCATGACAAAAATCTAGTTATGAATTCGAAATACGAGTAAAGCGCAATTGTTAGTTGCGCATGTGATTTTAATTTCGTTATACATTTTTTTGTAATGATTGCACGCATTAGAGCTTGCCCGTATTACCGCTTGTTTGAGATAAAATTGGTAACTAGGAAAATGTAAAGTCAATCTATCAGTTTGTAGTGAAAAGTCAAGTCCGAGAGAAGAGATTTTCAGCAACAAACATGCGAGGGTAAAACTGAAACACTCTAAGACCGAGATGAATAAAGTGAAAGTCATCTAATGGGACTGAGAAGAGTGTAGATGCATTTAACTTGCTAGTAACATGCAATGTTAACAATTGATCAGTACTTGTTTACGATTCAGCACTAAAGCAAAGTCATGGGGAACACAATCCTTGTTTCATTCATTAATTACTGCAATCTTGAAGTTAAACGATTATTAATCATGTTGACCTGAACATTAAGTTAAACATTAGTTACTTAAAACAACAACCAAACGCATATTTACTTTCTGCAATTAATTTCTTTCGGAAATAATAGCCACATTTAAATAAAAGCGTCAGCAAAGCTATTTCTATAAACAAATTATCTATGGGATCGACCTCAACTCAGTTGAGTTCTCTAAATTGACATCGACCGTTTACACTTCTTAATTGAAGTGTAAGTTTGGACGTATCAGGAGGCTCCAGTACAGTTGAGTCTACAGTAGTCAAGGCCTCTATGTCAGCCCGAAGCTTGGCAAAATCCTTCTGTAAGGTAGCTAGATCAACAGTCGGCCTAGGTTGGGGTCTATCCAGCATCAATCCTCTGGTGCACTGCCTGTATTTTAACCTCACAGTCTTTTCTACCCTTTTTTTGATTCCTTAATGGTCTTTTTCATCCAAGGTTGAATATGTTGTAAGAGGTCGCCATTTGAGTCTCCAATTTTTGGACTCTATCTAGGGAAAGTAAAGAAAATTTTGTAGTAGTAGGAGGACGTGGTGTGCTCACAACTAGGACTGATGAAGAAAAAGGTGGAGCTGCCATATCAGGCTCCATAGTGGGGGCTAGAATGGTGCCCTCATCGGCTGCTCGGATACAAGTGTGTCGCTCATGGGTGGCAAGTCTATCTGAATACCCTATTATGGTATTGTGGGGTCTGACTCATCCCGGATAAGACCAATATCCATAGTCTTGATAACCTCAATATAACTATCACCAAAGTACACTGGGACAATCGTCTCTCTGCATAGCCTGAATATTAGATAAGAAAAAGGATATGTGGTGGTCCTCCAGAAGGACCTCTCACGGATCTCAATAATGATAATATGGGAAAAATATATCTAGTGTCCAACCATCAGACACGCTATCATCACAGCCCGATCAAATGTTAATTAATTATCGGTCGTTGTAGGGGACAATCTGTTATGAATAATCGACCACCAAAACTTGGCCTCCAACTTCAGAAAGAAAATAAGGAAATAAATGGTGGGTGTCGGGATGTACTCAAAGAAGAGAAGTCGAAACAGCTTGAGTAAAGTTGTGTGAGAAAGAGAACTTTAAAGGAGCAAGGTAAGTTAGTCACTCACAAAACCAAAATTTCCACTTCCTAGCCCAAGCCAACGTTACAAGCCTATAAAAGTCCTACAATTATCCTATTCCAGTTGTTTGATAGACGAAACATAGAAAACAAGGGCAAGCCTATGGTCTTTATATTTGCAGTGTTAGAAATTCTTTTGGAGTGTGAGCGTACTAGTTAGACCCTAATTATCATGTGTGAGGGACTTCTTTGTTGTAAGGGCACTGTGTTTGCATTTGATAGTTGAATTGTATTAGCTGATAGTTGATACTCCATAAGCATGATTGATTGTGAGTAATGGGATGTCGCACATTGATCCTTGCATGTTAGATAGATGAGTTTGGACAAAATGTTGGTTAAGATAGTTGTTGCACAGTAGGAATGTGTTTGTGTCTTTTGAGTGTCGAGTGTTTTTTTCATCGCTTGAGGACAAGCAATGATTCTAAGTTGAGGGTGTTGATGTGCCGTGAAATTATGGCACATTTGAAGCTCAAAACAAAGGATGTGTGAGAACTTGAGTGTGTTTATATGGATATAATGTGTTTGTTGATGGTTCAATGGGTAAAACACTTGGATGCAAAATATAGCAAAAAGTGAAGAAAGTGGATCTGAAGCGAGCACCACGGAGCCCAGAAGGGCCATGGTCATGATGATGATCCATCTGAGGGCTCGTGAAGCTGAAGTAGTGAAGAGACAAAAATTGATCAACTTTCAAGTGAAAACCACAGAGACCCAGACGGGTCGTGGTCCACTTGATGAAATGTTTGACAACTTACGAGAAAGAAATGGTGCAAAGCTGTGGAGACTGAGTGTTGGCTGAAGTTCAAGTGACCTCAGACGAGGCGTGGCGAAGAACACTAGTCGTAGTGATGCTCGTGAAAAAAAGTAGGAAGATCAGTAAAGGCTCAAAGTGGCGCACAAGTTCACAGAGCTCTAGACGATCCAGCTAGCCTAATACAAACCGTCTAGTAGCTCGTAGTGGTTGCTAAAAGCAAAGACCCACATTGTCTAAGTGTGGGATGACGATGGGTTTCACGGCTGTTTAGGCAAGGGACGGGACATCAAGTCGATCGTGGAGCACCCCGATAAGTCAGTCCTACTTTGAGTAGGACTCAGTTTTACAAACTATTTGAATTAATTAAGTTTATTTTTGAAGGACTACTCGTCAATGTATGAACTAAGCGTAACTTTCCATATTTTTATCTTTGGTTTTTGTCGGCTATTTTTAGATCAAGACTTCGAGATTGTGATTAAGTAATTGATAATCATTCTTTCTTGTGAATTCACAATTATTGTAAGTGATTTCTTCTATGCTTTCAATGACAATTATTGCTTATTTTGGTGAAATTATGAGGGGCGAAACACCACAACTAGGGTTGTGGGAACCATGATAAAAATCTAGTTATGAATTCGAAATACGAGTAAAGTGCGATTGTTAGTTGCGCATGTGATTTTAATTTCGTTATACATTTTTTTGTAATGATTGCACGCATTAGAGCTTGCCCGTATTTACCACTTGTTTGAGAGAAAATTGGTAATTAGGAAAATGTAAAGCAAATCTATCAGTTTGTAGTGAAAAGTCAAGTTCGAGAGAAGAGATTTTCAGCAACAAACATGCGAGGGTAAAACAGAAACACTCTAAAACTGAGAATATCACATTGTTGATCTTAGATAAGATTTTATCAATTTTAGTTTCGAAAAACTTCTTTCGGCCAAGGCAATAGTTACAGGAATTGTTAACATTATTCTATAAGCAATATAAGCATTAGGAAAAGAAACAAGTCTTTTTATTTGATTGAGTATTTCCATTAAATCATTATCTTCTACTTGTATTATTTCTCTTAATAACAACTAAAACGAGAATATATATACTTGCTAACTAAGAATATCAACAATAACAAAATTTCAAGAAAAAATATAAAATAAAATTAGAATAATAAAACATGGCTCACGAATTTGATAAGTTGATATAACAATATTGAAATAGTGTTGTGTTCCTTCAATATAATGATTGATTGTTGCACTTCTTAAAATTTTAAAGAAGACACTCATAAGTAAATTTTGTTCTTTTATAACTTGTAAGCAAGAGTAAATCATTTTTTAGGAGAGAGTCCAATATTGAGAATAAAAATAATAAAATAGAGAATAAAAAAGATGAGTATAAGGTAAATAATAATATAAGGTCAAACTTTTAAGAGATAAATAAGGAAACACAATTTTCCACTTAAGAAAATTATTTTCAAAAAATGTTTCATTCCCTTAGAAAAGTGGGGAAAACTAATGGTTATTTTTTTTTATACTTCTTACATGTTTTTTGTTAATTTGAAAATACATATAATTTTAAGTAATATGTACAAGTATTTTCTTTTAAATTGGGGGGCCCAAAAAATATGGGGCCCAAAGCGATGGCTTTAGTGGCCTAGTGGTTAAGACGGCCCTGACTTAAATTAGCTTATGGGTGTTAGTATTTACTTATTTGATTGTTGATTTGAAGTGGGTTCAATTGATAGTTGAGTTTTAATTGATGAATTGTAGTTGCAAATACAATTCTAGCCTAGCATTCTAAGCTTTCTTGAGAAAGAAATTTTAGAGTTAAAACTATTGATTGATGATTGTAGTGATTGGGTTATTGTAGACTTAGCTTGAGAAAGTGGGTCTAAATTCAATCCTACTAATCTAGCTTGGAAAAAGTAGATTGATTGAGGTATTGGGTTGTTTATATGTGTTATGCTTGTCGAGGTTCAAGAGAACTCGCTTGATTCATGATAATTGATTAAGAAATGGCTATTACACCTAAAGCCTAGCATTTCCACTAAGATTCAACGATTTCTAGTAAATAATAATCACCCATTAAGCGAAATTGACGTTCAATTGATCACACTCCCAAGGACACCTCACTACTTGTTTATTCCTGACTGTTCGTAGTTGTTAATTGCTCACTCAAATCCGCCCATTTGACATTATTTGTCAACCCCTTGCCATTTACTTTATTGTTTCGAAAATGTATACACCTATAAATGATTAGAACACCATTTCACTTCGTAACTTAATTATCTACCGTATCACTCTTGGTATGATTGAGAGAGCCATTGTTGCTGGTTTAGCTCCTATCTGAGCTGAGTTGAAAGAGCATCGGGAGATGATCACCGCACATAGCCTAGATTTCGATGCCCTCACGGTGAGAGTAGAGGCATGTGAGCAGAGCAGATGCCTGTCGACAGATGTTATAGCTTTGAGAGACGATGTTATTAGTTTGAGACGTGATGTGGATGAGCTTAAATCCACAGATCTGTCTATGTTTTTCTACATGGTGGACCTTCCCAAGGTCTGGAGTACAGAGTTTCCATCCATTTCTGAGATCCCTCCGGCTACTACGATCGAAGATGTTGTTGTGGCTGATGATAATATCAAGTTTGTTGCTTCCGAGACTGATGAAGAGGAGCTTGGTACCCATGATGCAGTGATATATGATGACCTGGAGTACCTAGAGGGTGTGATGGTACAGACAGCCATGGAGGCCTCTCTTCGGGACACGTCGATGGTGTGCTCCAGTAGAGCGAAAGATGGAGATGAGTCGGGCGCTGATGCCCAGATTGAGAAAGTCTCAAATGTGCAAAGTTCACCTCAGGCTTAGCCTGACAAGGGGATCTTGACTCTCTTTTAGTTTTATATTGAGCCTGTTTAATTCTGTTGCATTGAGGACAATTATTAGTTTTGTTTGGCGGGGTGAGGTATCTTCATACCTGACTCTTTTGGGCTGCTTTTGTGAATGATTGGTTTTTGATAGATTATTCTGAATGCCTACTTTTTGTGACTATCAGTTTTTTATTTTTAATGTGAATGTTGGTTTTTTTATCCAAATTTAAAATTTCACCTCTTGATGTTTGTGAATGTGGTTGTTCTCTTGCATATTTGAGTATCGGTTGCGATCAATACTGATGACTTAAATAGTGCGCTTGATTGAACGATATGTTTGTGCAATTCCAATGAGGCAAATTTGAGTTGCATAAGTCATGTGTGAACCCTTAGCATCTCATTGTGATTGGCTGATTGTTCAAATGAATCTTGTGATGATCGTTGCATGCGAGCTAAATTTGTAGAATCTTAAATGATGATTGTGTTGAATGCCATGTGTGGTGAGATTCGTCTTGAAATATGTGCTTGGTCATACCTAAAACTTGCCCCGTTGTTCCAATTGACTAATGTAGGTGATTGAAAGAAATGATCTTAGGCACAAATTTTGGAGAGTGAACAAAATTGTTATTATACCTCTTTGTGATCACCTTGTAAGACTGTGAACCTAGCTTAGCACCATTTGAGCCTATCCTTTTCTTTGGATGAAACTTGAGCACATCTGACCTCTTTCCTTCCCACCTAAAATCTTCATGAAGCACTAATTTTTTTTAATAGCCAACTTAGGCCAAAAGCCTAATTTGGGGGTATGGTGAAATATAAGGAGAGTCAAGAAGTTTGAAAAATTCACCCATGAAGGATCGTGTAGAAAAAGATGAAACCCCTCCATATAGAAAAAAAAGAAAGAGAAAATAAAAGCAAAAGAAGAAAAGTATTGAAAAAGAATGTTGCAATGGAGCTTGAAAAAAAGAAAAGGGGTGTCCAATGAGTCATAGAAGAATACATGTGCTTGAAAGGACTTTGGGTGAATTGTGAAAAATTAAAAGAGTGAAAGAAAAGGAGAAAAAGTGAAATACAGGCTATGCTTCATGAAGGTAGAAGTCACTAAGCCAAAATAATCATACATTTACCCTCAGCCCCGTTACAAGCCTTGAAAGACCTTTGTGATCTTGATTGAGCTTAATGTCATTTTGATTAGAAAATACGGGCAAGCCTATGGGTAGAATCATTAATGCGTTTATCTTTGAGAGTGTGAGAGTTGCTTTTGATTCCTTAATTCTGAAATTTTGATGAGCTTTGTGTGAGCATGGAATCATACTTGATGTGAGGGGATTCGAATACTTTTATTGAGCTTGAATTTGCATTTGAAGCAAGCATTGTGAGCTTGATTTTTGTTTGATGATGGCTAGTCACAGTTTGAAACTTGTAGTGCACAATTGAACATTGCTTGGGTGGATTGAACCTCATGTGCATTCATGTTGAGTCTTGAGTAGCACTATTTGTAGACATCTCTGTTGAACTGATTGATCTTGTGTTTTACTTGAGGACAAGCAAAAGTTAAAGTTAGGGGTGTTGATGAGTCGGGGAATTCGACTCATTTAGGGCTTATTATTCAGAGTTTTACTGTCCTCAATGCCTGTTTTATGCTCTAAACTGATGTTAAAGTGCTAATTTGCAGCAATTGAGGCAAAAGAGTAAGGCAAGGACATTACCGGGCAAGAAGGAGCGAAAAAACTGAAGAAAAGCAATGTTGATGCTCACCAAAGCCACTCGGTGAGTCGTCGAGTGGCTCTTCAGCTCACCAAAGTTACAGTTGCCAACCCATGGACAAAGCCAACTCGGCGAAGAGATCGGTGTTTCGGTGAAGCGTCGAATGGATCGGTGATAGAGGTGTTGATCGCCTAAAGTCACATAAGAGAAGTGGTGAAAAGTTAAGCCAAGAAAGCGGTGGAAAGGAGCACTCGACGCATCGCCGACCTGGTCGGCGAAGCCTGACTTATTTCGCCGAGTGGCTCCGAAGGTGAAATTCTAGGAACGTATAAATGCAATTTTCAAAAGAAGAAAAATGAGTTCTGGAGTTTTTGAGAGTTGCCACATTGTCCAGTTCTGGGTTTTTGATCCCTAACATTGTTCTTTAACTTTTTTGAGTAGAGATTTTGGGTTTATTTGATTTGGAATTCAATTTGAGCATTTTGAAGACTTGTGGATTGTTGACCAAGCTGATGGAAAACATACTTGGTAACTATTTCTTGCTCTTAATTATGTGTGGCTAAAACCCTCATTCTTGGGGGTGTGATTATGTGATTTAATACTTCAATTAGCTTATGGGTGTCAGTATTTACTGATTTGATTGTTGATTTGAAGTGGGTTCAATTGATAGTTGAGTTTTAATTGATGAATTGTAGTTGCAAATACAATTCTAGCCTAGCATTCTAAGCTTGCTTGAGAAAGAAGTTTTAGAGTTAAAACTATTGATTGATGATTGTAGTTAATGGGTTATTATAGACTTATTTTGAGAAAGTGGGTCTACATCCAATCCTACTAATCTAGCTTGAAAAGTAGATTGATTGAGGTATTGGACTGTTTATATATGTTATGTTTGTCGAGGTTCGAGAGAACTCGCTTGATTCGTGATAGTTGATTGAGAAATGGCTATTACACCTAAAGTCTAGCCTACCCACTAAGATTCAACGATTTCTAGTAAATCCTAAAGGAGCACTCAATTGATCACACTCCTAAGGACCCCTCTCTACTTGTTTATTCCCAATTGTTCGTAGTTGTTAATTGTTCACTCAAATCCCCCCATTTGACATTAATTTTCAACCCCTTTCCATTTACTTTACTGTTTCAAAAATGTCTACACCTACAAACTATTAGAACACCATTTCACATCGTAATTGAATTCTCTACCGTATCACTCTTTGTGGGATCGACCCCAACTCTTAGTTGGGTTTATACTTGATTGTGACCGCCTACACTTAGAATCGGATAAAGTGTAGTTGAGCGTTATCAAATACCTCCTTCTCTTTGGGAACAATCACAAGACTTGGCGAAATCATAAGCATCTTGGTGGATAGTAGGCCAATAATACCCACACTATAAGATTTTATTAGCAGTATGTATACCACTATGATGGCCACCAACAGGAGACGAAAGGCAAGCTTCCAATAAACTCATCATCTCTACCTTAGACACACAAACGACGAATAATCCCATCAGCACAGACACGAAACAAATAAGGCTCTTCCCAAAAAACTTTTTCACATCAGACATTAATTTTCTTCTTTGGTGGAATGACAAATCTTAAGCAAGGGATAAGATCAACAGAAGCACCCAAAACTTGTTCGTTTGGGAATGTATCGTCAATCTCAACTCCATCAGCTAACTTCAACATTGCCTCTTCCTCTAATCTAGAAAAGTGACCAGCCACTTGGTTTTCCGTTCTCTTTCTATCTTTGACTTCAAAATTGAATTCTTGCAGCAATAGTACCCATCGAATCAATCTAGGTTTTGCATCCTTATTTTCCATAAGATACCTCAATGCAGAATGATCAGTGTGCACAATGACTTTAGTGTCAAGCGAAAACTTTTCAAACGCACAGACTACAGCAAGCAATTCATGTTCAGTGACCGTATATATCTTTTTAGCAACATTCAAAGCTTTGCTTTCATAATATATGGGATGAAGAATCTTCTCTCGCCTTTGATCCAATACTACGCCAAGTTCCACCCCACTCGCATCACAAAAAACTTTGAACGGTTGTCCCCAGTCCAGTGAAATAATGATTGGCATAGAAGTCAAATTCTCTTTCAGATTCTCAAATGCTCTCGAAAAGCATCATCAAACTCAAATTTTGTCTCCTTCTCGAGCAACTTGCACAATGGGTGTGCAATTTTTGAGAACTCTTTGTTAAATCTCCTATAAAATCCAGCATGCCCTAGAAAACTTCTAACACATTTTACGGAGATGGGTGGTGGCAACTTTTAAATCACCTCGACCTTTGCTCTATCAACCTCAATACCCTTTTGCGAAATCCGGTGACCCAGAACGATGCCATCTTTAACATGAAGTGACTCTTCTCCGAATTGAATACAAGATTACATTTTTCACTGCGTTTCACAACACCACTCAAATGTGCCAAGGAATCATCAAATGAATCACCAACTACCAAAAAATCAACCATAAATACCTTTATCGTATCTTCCACCATACCAGAGAATATAGACATCATGCAATGTTGAAAAGTCACTAGTCCGTTACACAACCCGAATGGAATCCTCTTGAAAGAAAACGTCTCGTAAGGACAAGTGAAAGTAGTCTTCTCTTGATCTTCCAGAGCTATAGAGATCTTATTGTAGCCTGAATACCCATCTAGAAAATAGTACCAACCCTTTCCAGCAACACGATCTAACATTTGGTGTATGAACCGCATTGGGAAGTGATCTTTCTCGGTCCATGAATTCAACTTGCGGTAATCCATGCAAATCCTCCAACCAGTAACAGGCCTAATTGGGACAAGCTCATTCTTTGTGTTGGGAACCACAGTGATTCATCCTTTCTTTGCACACGTTGAACTGGACAAACCTAATTACTATTAGCGATCGGATAAACTACCCCAACATCTAACCACTTGATAATCTCCTTCTTCACAACCTCTCACAATACTATCCGGCATAAGTTGAATCTTATGAGAACATATACTTGGTGGAATACCAATAATGTCAATAATAGTCCATCCAATCACCTTTTTGAACCGTTTTAACACCAATATCATCGCCCCTACTTGCCATTCGTTCAAATCAGCAGTATAATGACAGGAAAAGTACTATTTTGACCCAAGAACACATACCACAAATAAGATAGGAGAGCCTTTAGCTCCAATTTTAGAGGCTCATCAATAGATGGTTTTGCAGGCGGAGTGTCTCAATTTTTCAAATCCAAATCCAGCTTATTTGGTTGGCGATGAGGGAAATCCACACCATCAAGTGCAACAACTAACTCATCATATTCATAAATACCCTCTCCGTCAAAGTTTATGATCACAACAACTAGCACTTCAACACCCACTCTCTCATCAATGGAGACCTTTGGTTTCTCCTCAATAGTATAGTTCACAATGGATACCGACTTAAGATCACTTTAATGCTTTATTGATTTGCAGATATTAAAGGTCACCTCTTTATTGTTCAATCGGAACTTCATCTACCCTCTTTCCATATCAACTAAAGAATGTCCAGTAGCAAGAAATGGTCTCCCTAAGATGATAGGTACTTTGAAGTCAACCTTACAGTCTAGTATCACAAAATATGCTGAAAATATGAACGCCTCAACTTTCATAAGGACATCTTGTAGCACCCCAATAGGTTTCTTCATAGTTCGATCAGTCATAAGTAGCCACATAGACATCGGCATCTAATTTAAGCTAGCACCCAAGTCACATAGTGCATTAGAAAAGTGCAACATACCAATGATACATGGGATGGTAAAAGCTATGGGATCCTCCTTCTTTTGCACTAAAGATGTAGTAGCAATGGCACTAAAATGTTGCAACTTATCATCACCTTCGAAACTAACAACCCACTTTTTAGTCACAAGATCTTTCATGAACTTAGCATAACCAGTCATTTGTTCAAGCGCTTCAATCGAAGGAAAATTTATCAATAACTAATTCAACATGGATATGAACCTTCGATACTTTCCTTCTTTAGTCTTCTTAACCAACCTTTATGGGAAGGGAGGTGGGGGTCTCGTCATTGGGATGATCTATTGAGTAACCTCAGCCTCCTTCTCATTCTGATCCTTAGGTTGTTCCACTACCTCAACTTCATATTCTTCCGACTCTTTCATACTTTCCACTCTAGTCGGCATAGGAGGGTCAATAGTCTACTTTCCACCCCTAGTAGTTAATGCTATACAATGTCCGTCATTCTTTGGATTTCAAATAGTATTGTTAGGAAGTATTCCTTATTGGCACGAATTTGCACTTGAATATAAATGGCTTAACTGTTGCTTAATCTATCTAATCAATATTGCATGTGACTTTACATTTTGCCCAATGTTCGGAAAATAATTACGCATCTCCTTCATATTATCATCAGTTTAGTCAAACCTTTTCATCATCTTAGCCGACATTTCCTCAATGTGATTCAAACTCGATCCTCCATCTCAGTTTCCTGGTGGAACATAAGGACCATTCTTATCATTTCTGTTGTTATACCCATTCTTGTTGTATTTGTTGTTACGATTATAGTTCCCATCACGAACATAGTTCCCTTCGTAATTGTAACTATTGTAGTTTTGACTTTAATTTCCTTGACCTTGGTGTCAATTATCCTTATTGGATGCTTGGGCGTTGGTCCGGAAACCCCTATCTGATCATTCACAAGATTCGCATCCTCCTCATAAATATACTCATCAATCGGTGGTTCTCTAGTCTGATAGTTCACTCATTCACTTTCTCAGCGCTTCCACTCACATGTTTCAATACTAAGCCAATCTATGTCCTTAACTATGCCAACTCCTTGCGAATATCATCATGAGACTGATTTTATATTTCTTGTATCGAAAAAGTGCTATTTGTTGTAGCCGAAGTTCTAATGCTCCATGCCTTATTATTCTTGGAGATCATTTCAAGTTTCTCAACAATCTCTTAAAATGTGTTAGCCTCATAAGAACCCTTCAGCAATAGTATCAAACACAATTTTCTCATTGTCATCCAAGAAGTATAAGCGGTCGTTGTCAAATAAATAACCTAACTGAGGTTAGGGTCGATCCCACGCGGAATATGGTCTAGACTTAGGTCAATTTACTGTTGATTGTACATTTAGTCAAATTACTTCCATAAAAAGGGGGGATTTGTAACATAAAATAACAATTTATTTATTTCTAGTAACAAGTAACATGATTCGCAGTTTGTAATATCAATATGAGATGAAACTAGGGCACGTCTGTTCCCCACAAGTTCATAATGCAGTAATTCTAATAATAGTAATTATTTCCTAGTGTTTAACATGCAAAGTCAGTAAGTTAGGTATCTCCTAAGTGATTGGTCGTCCAAGTAGGAAATTTCACCACGCAACTTGGTCGGTCTACGGGTGTATGCTTTACCAACCCTTACTCTTGACCCTAGATTAGCTCTCACTTTTTTGGGTTAGGCTATTAGATGGCGGATTATCACGATCTTTGTTGTTTAATCTCTTTCTCATTCACTACTTCCTTGGTCAGGCAAGTAGCAATAAGGCGAGTTCTAATGTTGCGCACCAAAAAAAGCATTCAAAATGAAGAGATTAACAATACATGCATAAACACTATTCTATAATTACTTAATTATTAGTTTTACGTTGTTAATTACTCATGGTTCCCACAACCCTAGTTGTGGATTTAGTTACTCATGCTTGTGTGATCAAAATTCATAATAGGGTTAATAGAATAAATCATGAACTTACAATTAGAATAGATGAAATTTGGAATTTTGAATTGAAGAACAAAAGCAAATTTCATAAACCAACACTCCAAGAACTAAATGTCAAAAGTGTTTGCAAATTAATCCTCAAAGCCAAAAGTAAGTATCTCAGAAAGTGTAACAACCCAAAAATGAAAAATACAACTAATATTTATAGAAATCAAATCCTAAATCAAGTAGGAAAAGGAAAACGAAGGAAATTCGGCTTGGCGGTGTCGTCTATAGTTGGTACCTACGGCTCATAGGAGTTTCTACGGCTCATAGGTACCTTCCGTTAGCCAGAAGTTAGTCTCTCATCTGGATAGCAATTTCTACGGGCATGATCTACGGCTCGTAGATCCTTGTATGGCCCATCATGTTCAACCTTCACTCAAGTACTCGAGATCAACTTTTCTAAACTTTTCTACGAGTCCAATTGTATAGCTCGTAGATCATCCTACGGCTCGTCATTAAGATTATGTTGTTTAACACTTAGAAACAACAGAAGCTTAATGACGAGCCGTAGGATAATCTACTAGCTATACAATTGGAGTCGTAGAAAAGTTGATCTCGAGTACTTGAGTGAAGGTTGAACATGATGGGTTGTACAAGGATCTACAAGCCATAGATCATGCCCGTAGAAATTGCTATCCAGATGAGAGACTAACTTCTGGATAACGGAAGGTACCTATGAGTCATAGAAACTCCTATGAGCCGTAGGTACCAACTATAGACAACACCGCCAAGCACCTACGACTCACACCTACGGCTCGTAGATCATCCTACGGCTCATAGGTCAAGTCATCAAAACACAAAATTTCCTACTGCTGCAACATTTTAGTGCCAACTACTCTAAAACCTATTTTCTGCAAAATCCAAGCAAACACCATCACATATACTACCAAAATGCTTAAGACTTATGCAAAACTCCAAGTTTAAAGCATCAAAAGTATCATAAATCCACGGTACATCAGTCTACAAACCGTAGAAGGTTCTACGAATTATAGAAAGGACTCGTCAAAGATAATATGAAATTTTAGGATTCAGTACTTTGTCTACGGTAGACGGTCCGTAGAAATTCCTACGGACCGTCGGTCACAACCGTAGGATCAATCTGACAATTATTTAAAGGGTATTTGCGTATTTGGGTTTTTTCCTATACTTCTTATACTACGTCATTTTACCCCTAATTCTAAAGTGCTATAACTACCCTTCACCCTTTGAAAGTTCCCCCAACTCCCTCATTCAATAAAATCCTCAAACACTCTCCAAAGTTTTCTCCAAAATCCTCTCTAGATCAAGGAAGAAGAACCTAGGGTTCTTCAATTTCAAGTCTCCTTTATTCATCATTACTTAGGGCTTCAATCAAGGTATGTATGGAGTTCATCAATGGATATCATTCACCCATTAAGTCCCTAAATAATCTTGAATTCTCTAATTCAATTTCTATTCAATTGGTTAGGTTTTCATTCAACTTCTCATGGGTTCTATTTGTATGACTTTAATTGCTTAATTTTGATCATATTAGGATGATTTAGACTCAATTACATGTTTTTCATATAATTCCACGTGAACTCATGCATTGATGATGATTTTGACTATAACCCTAATTTGCATGAACTTATGAAGAAGTTATGAAGCTATGAATGATGTTTTCATTAACATATGCATGATTTATAAAAATAAAGGTTTTATGATCTATGTTTATTTAGATGAGAATCAATGAAAAATGTGAAAGGTTTTCTCACAAATTAAGGAATCATGGTTTGATGAAAGGTATCTCAAATACGGTAGTTTCTAATAGCAACCTCTAGTTCAAAACTACGTGCCCCCTAAGGTTTGCCTTAAATGGATTATCTAGTGGATTCACATATACCATATGACATGATACAGAGTTCTACCTTGGCAAGTAGACTCTCCCTTCTCGATGTGGGAGTTACATTGGATTCCATGTATAGCTCGTATGGTCTATTGTTGGCTAAAGCTAATATCCTACAAAATGAACTAAGTTACTTTCAAATGCTTTGTGAAGCTTCCTTTAGGACTTTAAGATGCATTTACCATGTTCATGATTTACGGTTATTCTTAAAATGATTTTATTGTGGTTAGTTTGGTCATGCATATCATGTTTTTTTATTTATCCCCTTTATGATCATGTTTCATGTTTTATTGCATTCTTCCCATACTTAGTACATTCCATGTACTTATGCATACTTGTGCCTACATGGTTTCACTAATTTAGGGTGTGATGATTCCTCTCCTACCATTTGTGGCTAGTTGATCATGTTAGAAATTGAAGACTTGGTGAGTCCTCATACTTCGAGGACAATGTCACTTTTATTGCTTTCCTTTTGTTTTAGTTTTCATACTTTGTATGTGGTGTACGGGTTATGTCCTGACTGCTCTCTGATGTAATAGATGGCTTGTCAAGACTTTGATGTACTTCCGCTTATATGTCAAGTTCTTTACTTCTTACAAGATTTCTTGTTTTTCTTTATTATGTTGTGTATATACATGTCAAGTGGCTTGTGGAGGGTCTCTCGGGGTCTTCTACGTCATGTCACATCTAGGGCGTACTTTGGGTTGTGATAGTAAACTCGTAATGAAGTCCATGAAAATGGTCATTTTCAATCCAAGAATTTAGTTTGAGGTAGTCCATAAAATTTCTCCATCCCATGACCGACCTCTTCGAATGAGTTGGTTCTTTTCATTTGGAACCATCGTGATCCCTCCCTTTTTAGACAAACATTATATGGGACTAACCATTTACTATCCTCTATCAGATAAACAATACACGCATCAAGCCACTTTATTATCTCCTTCTTGATAACTTCTTGCAAAAGAGGATTAAATCTTTTTTGTTCTCGATACTTGGTTGCGTCTTTAGCTAATTGAACCTTGTAGGTGCACAACTTAGGAAAATTCCCAATAATATCACCAATAGTGCACCACATGACTTATATAAACTTTTTCAACACGCTAACAAGTGCATCAACTTGACAATTCTACAAATCAATGACCATAACTACCGGTAAAGTGTTTTCATAACCCAAGAATACATAACTAAGATGAGAAGGAAAGCTTTTAATTCCAACATTGGAGGTTCTTTAATTGAAGGTTTTGCGGGTGGACTCTCTGTATTCTTCAAGTCAATATAAAACTTCTGAAGGTTCTTTGGGTAAGAACCTAACCCCATGAGAGAAGCCACCACTTCATCATAACCTTGAACTTCTTCACCATCATAATTCAACAAAATAGCCACCAAGGATTCACCAATGCATGCAACCTCCCCAACCACAACTTCATCAATAACATCAATCACTGACACAACTTGTAATTCATTCGGTTGTTTCATTGATTTTCACACGTTAAAATTCACTTCCTCATTATTCACTCTGAATTTAATATCACCACTCTCGACATCCACCAACACTTTTTCAGTGGATAATAGGAACCTCTGCATCAATTTCACAATCAAGAATCAGAAAATTAGCAGGAAAGATAAATTGTTAACCTTTACCAATATGTCATCCAAACTCTAATAGGATTTTTGATCGATCTATATTCCATAACAAGTCTCATCTTAGTTGGTTTTGGTACTCCCAACCCAAGCTTTTAAAAGATTGCGACTAACATGAGATTTATACTTTCTCTAAGATTACATAAAAAGCCTTTGCAAATTGGTACATACCAATCGTGCATGGAATTGTAAATGCACCTAGGTCTTCCTTCTTAACCACCATATTGTTTGATATGATCGCACTATAGTGGTGCAAAATTTCAACTGTTTTGAAATCCATACTCCTTTTTTTTGTGACCAAGTCTTTCATGGCGTACCCCGACATTTCTAGCAACAATCTACCAAAGGAATGTTCATAGAAAAGTTTTTGAACATAGATAAGAATTTTTTAATTTACATAATCTTATTTAGTCTTTAGACTTTGAGGGAAAGGTGGAAGTACTTTTGGTAACAACTTCATGTATGAAGGTGTTGTCACATCCGTCACGCTTTCATCGTGACCTTTTGAGGGATTACTTTCTTCACTTTCAGCTTCACCAATTTCGATTCATAAATAGTCACCTCTTCAGGAATATTTTCTTTATTATTCACTTAGGATTTTCCTTTGCCTTCAATCATTTCATCATCCTGTACTAATTCACTCCCTACCGCTCTACCACTTCTTGCCACAATTTTCATACAATGAGAATTATCATTCTTTGTATTCACAACGTACCACTTGGTGGGCCTCTTTTTTGCCTTGGATTTAAATGGACTGAAATCTGCCACATTTGAGTTTCAAGTTGTTTTATAGATCGTAGTGGAAAGTGATGGTTGATTCAATGAGGAGAAATCATTCATCTCCTTGAGAACTTTATCAGACCCTTCAACTTTGTTAAGAATGCGAGCAAGCATATACTCGGTCCTAAAGCCTTTGAGGTCCACATTGGTCTCCTTTCGCTTTGGTCTATCATGAGGGGGTACATAACAATATCTTTCATTTCCACATTCCCTCCAACCATTATTCTGATCATAGCATTCCCTTTGATGATCTCTTCAATACCCATCTCTTTCCTTATTCCCTCTTTCAATATCTCTAGCTATATTTGTTCTACTCTTGATTCCTACCTTGCCTTTGGTAGGTAGGAAGAGAACCCCCCCCCCTCCCACTTGGTTTGATAAAAATTACAACTCATTATTATACAATGCCTCAAATATTTCTTCATAATAACTTTGAACTCCACTTGAAGCCATTGCATTTATACTTTTAGTACCACCTCACATGACGTGCTTTGTCAAGAGATCCATCTGTGTCATCATTTTTGCCATATTATCATCCCTTTATTCATCCTTCAACTTTTGTTCATTGGTTTTAAACAAGGAGGAATAAGCACCCATCATCTCTTCGGTCTCTCTAGTGTGCCAAGCTCTATTTTTTTCAACATCCTGTCAAGCAAAGAAAATTTGACACCAAAGGTTTGACTCATGATAGTTCCTTCGGCAAAATTATCAGTCACATACTTATCATTTGATCAAGTGCCCTATAGATATTTTTGAAAAAATAGTTCATCCGATAGGTCGTGAGTTGGACATTGAAGTAAACTTTTTATGAAAATGAATCCAAGTTTCATGAAGGGGTTTGCCAACATTTTGATGAAAATCTGTAATCTCATGTCAGGGTTGTAACATCTGAGTCAGTGGGAAAAATATATCAAGAAAAGCATCACTCAATTCCACCCAAGATGTGATAGATCCTTCTGGCAACTTTCCCAACCAAGTGGTAGCTCTCCTATGAGTGAGAAATAAAATAGACTCATCCCAATTAACTCTTGAGTTATGTTGGCAAAAGTGAAAGGACTGCACACATCAATAAAATATTTTAGATGATTGTTGGATTCTCAAGAGCTTGCCCACCAGAGAGTCCTTTCATCTTAAGCAAATGTAACATAGGACTAGTGACACGGAATACAACATTTCCCACCGCTGCTGGTAAACAAATAGTGCTAGCTCACCCTGCATCTCTCAAATGATCCTCATCAACAAACTGCTCATCATAGTTAGCGATAACACTTCCATGAACACTCATGTTCTCATCTATTTAGACAACAAAGTAATAAAGAGAGTAAGAGTAAACAACAACAACAACAACAAAAACTAATGCAATAAAATACTTTAATATGAGTAATTCTATGCACCATTCCCCGACAATGGTGTCTTTTTCTATAACGTTCAACTACTTTTCCACATGTAAAATTTAATGTATAGACAATTGTATGCAATATAAAATTCAATGAAGAGTTGGTATTGATCCCACAAAAATGAATGAATATAATTTAGCTTATAATGTATTTTATCTCACTAGAAATGTGTGTCAATATAATTTATGCATATAAGTAAATTGGGGGAGGGGTGATTAATAATTTGAACACAAGATCTGAATGCTCAATTGTTTGCAGCAAGTTCATTATCGCAAAGCCTAAAATATGGGTTTTTTACAAGTTCTTGGACACTCATAGCGTGTTAGTATGGACTATAATTTTGCAAATTGGGTATTGTTAATTGATAAATCCCATTAAATGTCAATGGGTAAGCTAGATTAAAGATAATGATAACTATTTATCAATCAGTCATCACAAATTATGTGGGTTTTTTTTATCAAACCCCAACATGTATAGCATTAAAAGTCAATCTAAGACTTTAATTCAGCCAAACTATTTCAAGCTTCAGCTGTTAAACGAACGAAATCGAGTCATTATCAACCATCTTCTTTAATTGTAAAGGACTTCCACAAGCATCAATAGAAATTTAATATAAGTTAGAGGTTGCAACCTCCAATATAGATGAAAACATAAGGAGACTATTAAACTCATATCAATTCAACATGTAATAAGCAAATAAACCACATGCAATTGTATATTAATTATCCACACATTGCACACCACTAAGAATAGGGAGATAAGCTATTTATAACAATAGGTAAAAGAAATATACTAAAATTTTCATCCATAAAAGATACTTGAATTCAAATTTTAAGAATTTAATCTTCAAGACTTACAATATCAAGAAAGTTCTCTCAATTATTCAAGTACAAGTTTCCTACCCAATAGAAAGGGTTTTGCAGAGGGTACTAAAAAATTTGAAAAAATGAAAATGTATTTCTCTCTCTCTTCAAAGAGCTATTTATACATTTACAAAATCATTCAAAAAATTGCCCTTCAGTTCCACTCGGCGATCTTAGTCGGGATCGCCGAATAGATCGGTGATGCACCGACTTTTCCCTTCCATCACCAAGCTGACATGAACTGAGGAGGTTGGAAAATGTAACCTTCGGTGATAAGTGCTCCACTATGTGATGTGCCGAGTTAACTTGTGTGATCCTTAATGTTGCCCTTTTGCCTATTTTTTTAAGTCTTCGACTTCTTTTAATCACTTTTGTCTCCATGTAATCCTTATGCTCTCATAGCTGCAACAGAAACACATTTTTATCCAAAAAAAAGGATATAAATGGGCATTGAGGACACTACTTTGGTGAACTAAAAGCTTAATATGAGTTCAAAATCTCTGATTCATCAACAACTAACTAGTTTAGAATCAGTCACAACATGGATAGAATTTGGCTTACCTATATATTCAAAGTTCTTTCGACCCAATGAATATATTTGTTTGGGGTTCTTTTAAATCCCAAAATCTTTTCATACAAACCACCAAACATTAGCTTGAATGGTTATAGACTATCTCTAATTCTATCCTATAGACTAATTTTAACTCAAAATAATAATCATCCATCCATAATAGAAAAAAGTCATTAATCTACGACTAAAATAAAAAATTAATGGTTTGAATTCTCTTGGTAAAAGAATCGACAACACCACATAAGGATGTCACTAACAAGGTTAACGGCTAGCACGACACACTAAATACAAAAATAATTTATAATACATCCTATAATTACTATTATTTTATAAATTAAAAAAATCAAATTTCCCTAAGAATGCAAGAAATAAATGAAAATCAAGTCAAGTGATAAAATAAAAATTGTGAATCCAAATATTATGCAAACCAAATAAAAAGATAATTGAAAGTTCTTTCTTTAACCACACGTAAAATTAGGCATTACCCCTAGTGTGTCAAACAAAGCAATAAATGAGTAAGGTGAAATACTCCTTGTTCAAGGATATGCATAAGTCTCATCATCACTCAATGCAAAAGCATTTTCAATATCATCATTGTGCTCTGACCTCAACATCAACATTTACAACAACACGAACCCTGGAAAATAGAATAGGTATATCGTTATTCAGCAGCTCAGCAAAAGATGGACCAACTTTACAAGTCATCTAAGAGTGTTTGTTGAGCGGGTAATACTCATCTAGATCACTCATTTCAGGCATGTCACTGATCATTAAATGTAAGTCCATCATTCCATAAAGTCATCCCATGAGGTTATCATTTCTGGCATGACGCTTAAGAGCACTCATGATGGATCACTGACTCTCCTATGGGATCATGCTCACTATGACATCATATGGTGAATCATTGTAGGTAGACGGGTGTCTGTCTTCTTCTCAAATACACTTTTCCTACAAAGAAATTGTGTAAGTATACCACTATACTATGAACTCCTACATACTCCTCTCTGCATATTTCATCTTCTCAATCATAATTTCCTCTACATTGATTGGTTTCTCTCTCATCAACATGTAGACCAAACACACTCTGTCTCTAGTCACTACTGTGAAGTGCTCGCAATAAATCTATCTACTACAACCGGTCCTCAACCAACATTTGACCTCTCTGGTGAAGTAGCTCATCCCCAAAATCTTATGAGTATTCTTAGTTGTTATGCCCTTGTCATCTAATTATTGGTATAATTTTATACAAAGTGTGATGGATATGAACTGCTAAGGAGGGAGAGCATACATCATTGTCGGTACAATAGGATCATTTTTTAGGTGTCCTTAATAGGTCGCATAATTTATCAATATTAATCTTCACGATCAATCCCCAAGTAACAGATACCTCGAGGTCATATAAAAGTTGTCATTTGGCATAAAACTCTCTGATTAGGATCAGGTTTCACTTTCCTAGATAAATAAATATAAACTGTAAGTTCATCGTGTGCACTCTCTCCCATATGTATAGGAACTATGTCCTCAACTTAGCCTCATTAATTTGAGGCTCATCAATGTAAGTAAGTTATGCCCAATGTAAAAGAAATTAATCCAAGACACAAGCTATGTGCCAATACATAAGTAGAGGGACACAAGTTATGCATGAAGGCAAAATAAACTAAGCCCAAATCATTAGTTTTGTGACCTGTATTATGTCCCAAGATAGAATTTTAATGACACAAGTTATGCCACAGGGTAACATAAGTCCAGTGACAAATGATATACATGTGATATGATCAACAGGCTGACATATAATATAAGACTTATGATACGTGGGACACACACACGCCCCCCGCGCACACACACATATATCTTATATACTACCTTAGAAGTATGAACTTCCACATTTGAATGTTAAATTACTATAATACCCTCAATTAAAAACACTAAATTTAGTATATTTTCAATATTTTATATTTGTTGATTTGTTTATTATCTTATATTAAGAGTAGATACTTTTTCACATTGAAGGTTTGCAACATTTCTGATGATTTCTGACTTTTCCAAAGGATTGTGACTTTTCTTATTAGTTGTGACTTTTTTGAAGGCTTGTAAATTTTCTAAAGGGTTGTGACTTTTTCACACAATTGTGCTTTTTTTCAAACAGTGTGACTTTTTCGATCAATTGTGGCTTTTCTGAATGACTGTGAAATTTTCAATAAGTTGTGACATTTTGGGCAGGTTGTCACTTTTTCTGAGAAGGCACAATTAATCGGCACCGATTCATACTACCATTTATTAGCTATAAATATAGGGGGTTCCTCTCATTTTTAAACTACGAGTTTTTTAAGTTTTCCACTCTTCTTCTTCTTAGAAAAATCTCAAGTGTGATATGCAACTGTTGAATAAATTTGAAGTTCAACAAAATTCAAGGTATCACACAAGAAAGAGTTGGAGAACAAATGGTAGAAAATCATTCATCAATTCGCACTTGTATTTTTCTCCTACGATTTTCTTCACATACGTACTTCAACAGAAATACACGTGCAATACATGTGTTAGAGAACCAATATATATATATATATATATATATATATATAAACTATACTTTTGCGTAAATACTATTTTGTATAGTTTAATCCAATATTATATTTTGTATAGTTTAATCCAATATTATATTTTTTGCGAAAACACTATTTTGATTTTTATTATTTATTTTATACTAAATTTTGTTTATCCTGGATCACTAATAAAAAGAAATAAAGATCTTCAAATATTCAAAACAAAAATTATGCATTAACTTGGAATGTTTGAAAATTTTATGATTATATTATTTAAAACAACTAAATAATAATTATCTTGTACAATAATCAATATAGAATAGGATTATTTATAATTATCATGTTAAGTTATCAAATATAAAATAGGATGGATTCATAAACTATCAACTAATAATCTTAAATCCTAATAAATAATACACTTAAACTTAAATCTTACAAAAAGTAACCAAGTGCTGGATTAATATTTTGTTAGATATACACTAAATTAAAATAACTAAGTGTTGAAGTAATATTATAAGAGTTATATAGCCCGCTAATTTTGTGCCCTATTGACTTCATTGACCTTAACAACCATTGAGACATGGTATGTTAAAGAAGGTTATCTAACACACTAAATTTGTGCACTATAAGTAGTTTTTAGTAATATTTTATTTTTTTCTACATCTTTTAAGTAGGTGTTTGACACTAAATTGTTGCACTATATTAGTTTTGAAGGTTATATAGTATATTAAATTTGAACACTATAAGTGGTTTTTAGTAATCTTAGTTTTGCCTATTATTTTTGTTTTTCCCCACATTATTTAAGTAGGATTTTAATTATTTTTTCATTGTGAAAATTGAAAAAAAAAATCAAAATAAAATATGATATTTGAAAATTGAAGATGTATTTGACCATCAATACAAATTGGAATTGTTCTATGAATACTTTGAAGTAAAAAAGGCAAGAACATACTTTTTTTAAAAAAAAAAAATCATTAAAAAAAATTGAGTAATTTTACTGTAAAATATATTTTTTAGAGTTCGAAAAAAAAATATCATTGATAAACGACCTTACTTGAAGAGGTTTGTTCTATAGGCTCTTATTATTGTATCTTTGACTTTTAAGAAGACAAGAAATCAAGTCTGATTCATAAAGTATGACCATGTGACCAGAGCGCGTGATTAGCAACTATCTATGGCTCCTTGAGTTTAGTGTATTAGATGATCGTTCTTAAACATGATCTCCAACCTGATAAGCCTGTTTGTATTGACTTATTTTAGGTGCTTTTAAATTAAAATAACTTTTAAGTAGTTTTATAGTTTTTAGATAAAATAAAAAATACTTATAAGCACTCGTTTTAATCCAAAATAATATAAATAAGTCAATCCAAATAGACTCTGTAGTTTCATGATTGTTTGTTAGACTTTTATTCTTACCAACAAGGGTGTAGTTGAGTGATAAGTACTCTCTCACTGTGTACTATAAGTAGTTTTTAGTAATATTAGTTTTAGCTAATATTTTTTTTCCCTCATCATTTAAGTTGGCATTTGACTGTAAATTTCTGCACTATATAGTTTTGAAGGTTATATAGCACACTAAATTTGTACACTATAAGTACTTTTTAGTAATCTTAGAGTCTGTTTTGATTGATTTAAAAGTTGGTCAAATCTACTTTTAAGTCATTTTTAGCTTTTGGAAGTGTTTGACAAAGTTAAAAATAACTTAAAATAAATTAAAAATGACTTTAAAAAGGTTAAAAATCAACAGTAGGTCTCCCCCGACTTTTTTATTTTTTGACTTAATAGTCATTTTGACTTTTTTATTTTTTTTACTTAAAAGCTACTCTTTTAATCCATTCCAAATGGGCTCCTAGTTTTGCCTATTGTTTTTATTTTTTTTCCACATCATTTAAGTAGGCTATTGACCATATTGTCAAAATAGAAAAAAATAATTTTTTTTCAAAATAAAATATGATATTCAAAATTGAAGTTGTATTTGACCATCAATACAAATTGGAATTGTTTTGTGAATATTTTGAAGTGAAAAAAGCGAGAATATATTTTTGTTGTTTTTAAAATTCTTTAAAAACTGAGTAATTTTATTGTCAAAAATATTTTTTAGAGTTCGAAAAGATAAAAAATATATCATGGATAAACGACCTTAATTGAAGAAGATATGTTCTATAGGCTCTTACCATTGTATCATTGACCGCTAAGAAGACAAGAAATCAAGTCTAATTATGACCATATGACTAGAGCATGATTAATAACTATCCACGGCTCCTTGAGTTTTGGTGTATTGGATGATCGTTCTTAGACATGATATCCAACCAGATAAGCCTGTTTGGATTGACTTATTTTAGATGCTTTTAAATCAAAATAGCTTTTAAGCAGTTTTATATTTTTTGGGTAAAATAAAAAAATACTTATAAGCATTCGTTTTTAAGCTAAAATAATAAAAATAAGTCAATCCGAACAAGCTCTATAGTTTCATGGTTGTCTGATAGACTTTCCTTCTTACCAATAAGGGTTGTAGTTGAGTTATAAGTACTCTCTGATTCTTAATTACAAGTCTTGGGTTTGAGTCCCCTCAGTATGAAATCACCTTTATTAGGGAGTCTTTACCCAACAATGTGAAAATCTTAGGACGAATCCAAATTTAATCAAACTCTAATAAAATATCAAACACCGAATGAAAAAAATTAATCTAACATCGAGGTGATTCACTTGAATCTCCTTTAAAAATGTAAAACATGAATACTTAAGGTAGACCCTCCAAACCCAACCTCTAATTTGAGTCCCCTCAGTAAGAAATCAATTTTATTAGGAAGTCTTTATCCAATAATGTAGAATTTTTAGCACGAATTCAAATTTAATTTAGTTTCAATAAAAACATCAAACATTGAATGAAAAAAACCTCGCCTCGGGGTGATTCACTTGAATATTTGTTAAAAATGTGAAAAAAGGAATACTTGAGGTAGACCCCCCAAACCCAACCTTAATTCGAGTCCCCTCGAAATAACTTTTCTTAGGGAGCCTTTACCTAATAACATGAATTTTTAGCAAAAATCTAAATTTAATTGAGCTCCAATCAAAATATCGAGCATTGAATGAAAAAAAAATGTCACTCCCCGGGGCTACCCCTTTGACATTAACACGGAAACAAGGATCACGAGTGACCCCAAGATGAACTAATGCAGAAGCTAAAACATGAAAAAACTGAATGGGGGAATACCCAATACTGATCTGAATATAAATAATATGACAGAGTTGAGTGATACTGAACAGTCACTCAAATACTAAAGTTGAATCTAATACTCTATCTGAAAAAACCTCTAACTGACTAGAGTTGTTGCGACATATCCCCAGCTAACCCTAGCGAAACTAAAACTGAAAAGAAGGACTAAATCTGAAAACATGTCTATTGTCCTCGAAGTATGAGGACTCACCACTGAAGCTGATGAATGTGGATCGGGAATGGATCTACGCGTGATCTAAATGCTAAGAACCTGAACCTACATCATGAAAAGATGTAGCGCAGAGTATGCGTCAGTACTTGGAAGGTACTGAGCATGCAGGATAGGATAAAAGTTGAACAAAATATATAAGCTGAACAAAGCATAACTGAGCAATGACATAATCTAAACATGATGGAAATACTGAGATATACTGAAAAAGAATTGAACTAAATGCAATGACCAAGTACATAACATGCTGAGACTAAATACTGAAGTATAACTGAAAACCTGGTCAAATACACTAGAGTTTGATTATGGGAGCTACTAGTAACTGACATAACCACCACGTGAGCTAATCGTGGTGTCCGATGTATACACCCCATCGAAAGGCTCGATATACCTTGCCAGGGTATAAAGGCATGCCTGGTGTGATCAATAAAACTAATGCCCAAAGAGGGGACTTAACCTACAGGGGCACGTAGTTCTGGGACTATGAGGGTACGCTGAAACCATAGTCCACTAGGTGCTAAGCCTACTCCCAACTGAATATGTATATGATACATTATGACTGAAATACTGAATAGCTCAAAATACTGACATGCAAATCTGAGAATGTAAAAATTCTATACTGATAATGTGACATTCGAAACTGGAGCATGTATATATGTTTAACTAACCTAGCATGTGTAATTCATGAACTAAAAGAATCTACACAACTAGGGTTGTGAGTTTGTCACAACCTAGGGGTACCCCCTAGATGTAACATGGCACATAGAACCCCGAAGGACTCCATATAAGTCACTTAGCATATCATAACATAAAGTACTAGAATAATAAAGAGTAAAACAACATTTAAGTCCAAAAATAGTTTTGATAGAAAACGGAAGTCTAAGCATAATTCCCATAAAATAGTATTTTCTTACTTATTCTCATTATTCATGGAGGGACATGTCATCTTGTTAATCCAAATTAGTTCATTAGGATAGTTCTTATTCATTGATTCAATTAGGTGAGGATAGCCTTTCAACCTAAGAATCCATATTGTGTGAGAAAACCTTTCACATCAAGCTAATATGTGTTTATGAGAATAGCCTTTCACAACACAACATCAACCCTTATCATTGGCACTTTACTCTCAAGCACCCTTAAATACATAGGTTTCATAAGATCGTGCATAATTTCATATTTTTCCCTTCCAAGGTTCAAAGCTACTTTCAATCACCAAATCTAGAATTCTAGCATTAGATAGGAATTTTATCATAATTTCATGTAGTTCTATTACTTCATGCTTTAAATAAAAAAAACTCATCTTTCACAATCAACAATCCAACTCTATGAGATCACAATTAGGAAAACATAGGGGTTTTGCATGGGTTCATAGGGGACACATCATAAAAGCATTGTAAATCATCAATTCATGTATATTTAAACATAATTCAATTAGTAAGATCAATAATCAAAAGAACCCATGATGTTTGAAGATAACCCTAGCTAATTGAGGAATTCTACCATTTGAAATAGAGGAATTTGAGAACTCCATGGGTTGAAGGAACCTATGGATGAAAGCTACCATACCTCAAGTCCAATTGCCTATCTTCAATGGAGAATTTGGGTCCTTAGCTTCAAATCCTACTTGAATCTTCCTCTTTTATCAAGTTCTAGAGATAGAATATTTGAGAGGAAATTTGGGTTTTCTTTTGGGATTTGAGAGAATGACTTGAATGGGGGATTTTGGGGGTTAAAATACTTATATAGGTGCTTTAGACTTAGGCAAAACAACACCACTTCAATTTAATTAAATCCGAGAAAGACCCATATGCCCTTAAAATAACTGACAACTCACGACTAACAGGCGCTGACCGATGAATCGTGGATTGACCTACGGTCCATCCAGGTTGGCTGTGGTTCGTGGTTAGTGACTCGATTTTAGGGTCTCAGCCTACAGACCCACGACCACAGTCCGTGGTCTGACCAACGGACTATTGGTCATGCCATGGTCTGGAAGTCCTAAACTGACCTAAGGTAACCAATCCACGGACCATTACTTACGGTCCGTGGGTCTGTCCACGAGTCGTGGGTGGCTGGCCTGCGATGGCACCTCCAAATTCCCTTAAACTTCTATTTTGCCTCATTTTGAATTTGGGGTGCTACAGAGTTTCATGCAAAGAACTAAGCAATGATTCCATGATAATCTGATTAGGAATCCTCTAGCAGCTGACTCACAACTAATATCTAAGGTTTTAGAAACCCTTGGTCTAAGCAGGATATAACGAATCAAGAATCTGACTAAATTCTAGGGACCTAGTGGATGAAAGGAATCCACCAGTGAAATCCCAGATACCTGGTGATGAAATTCATGGAGAAATATTTCAATTTCGGTGCTGGAACTAAAGAAAACTTGTTGCATTCTTGGAAGGGTTTTGAGTCGCCTCTTTCTCCTCTTTTGTTCTAAGCTTGGTGAATTCTAGAGAATAATGGTTTTGGGTAAAATATGACTAGAATAATAGGCTAAAACTGACCAATACGAAGTAGTTTAGGGATAAAATAATTAGGAAAAGACCCTATTACCCCTAAACTAAAAGTCGACTAGCCCATCGACGGAGCTGACTGATGGGTCGTAAGTCGACTGACGGTCCATCCTGTCAGTCATCATTTGGCTGTCAGAGGGCTGAAATCTGGGGCCTGAATTACGGACCTGGACCACGGAATGTGGTACCACCTACAGTCCGTAAGTCTTGGCGTGGGTCCACGGTTGAATGAAAAATTTGGGGAGTTCTGGGGGGGAGTTGAGGTGGCCAACCATGGACCCCACCTACGGTCCGTGGTTCAACCTACGGTTCGTAGAAGGCCTCCGTCGGTGGAACCTGCAACTTCCAAAAATCTAGAATTTTTCCTTCCTCGAATCTGGGGTGTTACAAAAAACCTCATCTCGAGGCGATTTACTTGAATCTCCGTTAAATATGTGAATATATGAATACTTGAGGTAGACCCCCAAATCAAACCTCAATTTGAGTCCCCTAAGTATGAAATCATTTTTATTAAGGGGTCTTTACTCAACAATGTGATTTTTTTAGCACAAATCCAAATTTAATCGAGCTCCAATAAAAATATTGAATACTGAATGAAAATAATAGCCTTTCCTCTGGGTAATTCAATTGAATCTCCATTAAAAATGCGAAAAAAGGAATACTTGAGGTAGACCCCTCAAACCCAACCTCAATTTGAGTCCCTTTAATATGAAATCACTTTTATTAGGAAGTCTTTACCCAACTGTTGCGCTCAAATGCACACGCAAGTGTACGTGGTCATGCGAGTAATAAAGTATCTCTTTTTAAGAGCCGAGAATCGTACCCATAGGTAATTAAGATTAGATTGTATTTAATTCTTCAAATAACTAGAACTTAACGGAAGTGTTTTCAAAAAGAGTGATGTATTATTCTAAATGATTAACTGTGTGAAATAATTAAGTAACTATAATGATTCAATTTCAACTTGAAATTCAAACAATGACTTGGGAAGTTCCAGGGATGTAGCCTGCTATGGATTCATGCATATTATATTCTTTAATGGATGTCAACCGGTTATCAAATCACTAATTACAAGGCCAAATGTATGATCATGGTCTCCCGACCTCTAATCACCCACAATAATTGGCAATATAGTTACATCGTTCAGCCGGGATAGACTGAACCAATTACCGAGCATTACGTTTTTATCTTTTCTACTAACCAAGCAAGGTTTCTAGGTATATCCTATCCTAGATACAAATCAACCCTAAATCTAGAGAAGATCATTCTCCTTTTGTCGCATATTCTATCATCTTATTCCTCTCCCGAGTTCAATTTGGACAATACATTTATTTCAATGGTGGCCAGTCACAAAATACTAATATTAAGAACAAAAGAGAGATTCATACGATAACCAAAATCAATCCATCAAAGTCAATAAAATACAATCATCCCGTAGCCACATTCCTAAAATTAGGAAATTTAGCTACTCATAATACGATTCTCAATCTTGAAATATTCAATAAATGTAAGAGAAATCAAATGAAGGAAAGCTTAAGAATGAATCCTAAGAATAGATGAAATAGCTCCCAAAGTCGTCGTTCTCCAAAAACCAAAAAAAAAATCAATAATACAATAAAATCTGAGTCTATTTATAGTTTGAGAAAATTGGCAAAAATTTAGGACAAGGATCCGCGACGCGCCAGGGCCTTTTAATATCAGCTTCTATCAAACTTGTCATCTCCACAACACAGAGATCATACATAGTCTTATGCCTCAATATCATCAGTGTAAATAAATGATTCCCTCTCCGCGACGTGGATAGGATACGTAGCACTTGATATTCTCACTTTGGACTTCCTTTTTCTCTCTTTACCCTATGTCCTTTGCTTTTTATTGATCAGATCCATGTCCACTTCTTATGCTTTCATTTTTTGTACCTTTTTTTTATATTTCCCATCCTACAATCACTAATCATATTGGTTAGTTAAAATAAAATAACATGACTCACATACTAACAATAACATAAGAAATTGTCCTCAAACTTAGCTAAAGTAAGGGTGTTATTTGGCTCCTAAGCATATAAATACACCCAAGATCACCAACAATGTGGAATTTTTAGCACAAATTTAAATTTAATTGAACTCTAATAAAAATACTGAATATCAAATAAGAAGACGAAAAAACAAACCTCACCTCAGCGCGATACACTTGAATCGCCGTTAAAAATATGGAAAAAAAAATACTTGAGGTAGACCCCCAAATCCAACCTCAATTTGAGTCCCCTCAAAATGAAATCACTTTATTAGGGAAAATTTACCCAACAATGTGGAATTTTTAGCACAAATATAAACTTGATCGAATTTCAGTACTTTTACCGTGGTTGGCCAGCCCAAGTTTTCCAAAAAGTGTCAAAGTTTCAGTACTTTTATATGGTTCATCAGGATGGTCTGTTGTCCTATGCACGAGTCGTAGGTAGGTATCGTAGGTGAGTCCCATACATAGAGAAATTTAAAGATCAAAACTCAGAACCCCCAGTTGAAGTGCACGACCTGTAGATGGGCCCACGGACCGTGCATGGGTCCCGTCGTTGGAGGTCCAAAATAAGTAGTCTCTGAACCCACCAACGATTTCCAAGACGGTCCGTGGTGAGACCTACGGACCGTAGGTCAGGTCATTGGTGAGGTCGACAATTATTTTTAAGAAGGGGCTTTGGGTCTTTTCCAAATTATTCTAACACAATACCATGTCATTTTACCCCTTACCACATTCCCTATATAAGTATTTTTACCCCTCCAATTAACCAATTCAATTCATTCTCTCAAATTCCTAAAAGAAGAACAAGTTCATCCTCTCAAATATTTCTCTCTCTAAGGAAGAAGAATAAGAGAACAGGGTTTCAAGGTCAATCCCCCATATTCACCATTGATTGTAAGCTCTTGACATAAAAGTATGATAGTGTTTGCCTATGGAGTTCTTTCCCCCAAAGGGTTCCTAACTTCTCTTATTTTTATCAAGGTAGAACCTCTAATGGAAGTTAGGATTTGTACTCAATCTCTTGGGTTCTTTTCAATTATGATCTAATTGATTGTTTTATGTCTTTTTATGCATGAATTGAAGAAATTGCATGTTTCTAAGTTGAATCCCCATGAACCCATGTGAAATCCATGCTTTCTAAAATTGATCATATGATTAAGCTTTCGAATCATGAAGGATGAATTTATGAAGATATGCATGTTCTTTATGAAATTGATGTAAATGTTTTCAGGATGCTTTGAGAGTGAAGTATCAATGTGATTGTTATTGTAGTGAAAGGATTTCTCACAAACTACTCATGTCACACCCCGAGCCTACACCCTAGGCGGGACTGGCACTCGAGAACCATTGTTGGCCCCAAGCGAACCCTTGGCCTGACTAGACTATCAGCGGAAAACTTACTCAATGGAAACTGTATTTAATACAATCTTAAATAAACTGTCTGAATAGATAAACTGAGAATGTTTAGAAAATAACATCCAACTTAGTCAAAATGGCAACTCAAGTCTTTAAAATCAAACAACTGAAATATCAAGACTAAAGAACTCATATCTAACTGTCTATGATACGTCTAGATACTAAGAGGGATGTCAGGACAAGACCCCCGATCATCCTAACAACTAAAATAGTCAAAAGCAATAAAACAAAACATAACTGAAAGAATCCTCCGGAAAGCAAAGAGGCTTACCAACTGACTCTGAGTGCTCGACTGGATCAACGAGGCGCTGGATGCTAATCATGGTTACCTGTATCAGCATCATAAAATGATGCAGGCCAAATGGCATTAGTACATTGAATGTACGAGCATGCGAGGAGAAAACTAGATAGGACATAAGCTTGAATTGAATTTTGAAAGAAACACTTACCTCAGCTTTATTCAACTCATGGATACTCAACACAATGCAGAAATAAACACCAATAAAGATGCAGTTTATATAAAGTATTTAAACAGTAGGTAGCGACTCAATGTATTAAAGAAATGCAATAACAACTCAGTTTATATATAACAAATTAATATAATTTTGTGGGAGTTTCTCTAACCGACAACCATCACTATGAGCTAATGTGATGAAACAGTGTCTCGCCCATGCTGCCAAAACTATCTTATAACTTTCCAGGATATAGAACGCCTCAACTAAGTGGATCCACTAGTCTATGCTAAAAAGCACTAAGGAATCATCTAAAAAGTATGATCCTTTCTACCCATGTTGGCTACATGGTTTATGGAGACATTGAGTTGTTATGAACTCGTCCCCACATCGGTGCTCAATACTACTCCATAAAATGCTCAGCTCATATGTTTATAAACAAAAACTCTTTCTACGGTTTCAAATAATTACTCAAAAACTAGCTCAAAGGCTCATCTTCGAAATCGGTGTTTACTCTCTTGTTTAAATGTGAAAACATTTACTCTTTAAGAATACTTAGTTCCCATATACTCTTTTTGAAGAAATGAACTTCATTTGTTACTCTTACTTAACTCAAAACTCAAGTCTTAGAACAAGTTTAAATCATTTGCAAAAGACATTTTGAAAGGACTCTAAGAACTCTCTAGACTTGGCTCTTAACTATCCTTGAATATGAATTTATGGATTCAAGGATTGTGATTTGTGATAGGAAAGATCTCGTGATGTTTAGGACTGTTTTTAGATAGTTAAACATGACAAACAATTAAGAAATCGTTGTCTCGAAGCAAGTCTGTGACGCGGAGATGCATTTAAATATTTGGTCATGAAATAAATTTTGAGACAGAAGGATCCGTGACCGACCCGCAACGTGGAGAAAAATTCCCCAATCCTGAGGGACAGGTCCGCGTTGCGGACGTGGTACCCAGATTCACCTGACTTTTTCTTTCTTTGTTTTCCAACCCCAATTCGCCTAAATTCGATTCTTTTTCCCAAATTCTCTCTAGATTTAGATACCCAGTAAATGTACACAAGAACCTATTCATAAATGACTCAAAAATTGACACAATTTCCTCAAGAACTCAACAATCCCAACTTAACTCAAGAACGAAAGCCCATATTCAATTACGCAATTTAAAATCATCAACTTTCAACCTTCTAGAATGAATTTTGCTGAACTAAACCTGATTGGCGCGAGGGTGAACGAACCCAACGCTATGAAAGTCTCACATACCTCATAGGATTGAATACTAGGTGAAATCCACAACCAAAATCGCAAGAATCTTGACGAATCTTGACGAATCTTGAACTTTTCTTCTCCTTTCCTCCTCTCTTATCTTCTCTCAAAGCCCTAGCATAATTCTCAATTGCGTAAACTGAACTGACTCAGTTTAGACCCCAAATAATTTACTAAAACTGGATTTAATTAATTGGGTAATTAAAAGACCAAAATACTCTTCTAAAATATGGTTTTGGCTTTCCTTATCTAGACAACCCGACTTTAAATGGGCATATCTCCCTCATACGAACTCAAAAAATGAGCAAACTCGGTGGCGTTGGAAAGATAATTCAAAGATATTTCCTAAGATATATTGTAGCATACCTAATTCGTCTTGAGCTAGAAGTTATGGTCATTTAAAGGTGACCCAAAAATCATACTTAGCTTAACTTGTCAAACTTTCCAAATTTGATTATTTCCAAAAATGGTTTATTTCAGATTCTAGTTCTTTCAAATAGCAAGGTGTTACAATATCTCCCCCTTGGGAACATTCGTCCTCGAATGAGATTACTCTTAGTAGGTTAAGGGTGTAATATCTAACATTCAGCTCAAACACCCAACAAGCAATCTAACACATTAAGCGTATCAATTAAAGAGTAGTAAGAAAAGAATTAGTACCTTGATCTGGAATTTCTCTGGGCTCAAAGAGATGTGGATATCTCTTCTTCATATCCTCCCCATATTCCCAAGTAGCTTCCTTAACAAATTGATTTCTCTAAAGAACTTCGACTGATGCTACCTCATTGGTTCTCAACTTGCGAACCTGGCGGTCTAGAATTTGAATAGGAATCTCCTCATAGGATATGATATACTTTATACCAATATCTTTAGTAGGTATTATTAGTGAATCTCCCATACACATCTTCAACATAGAAATGTGGAATACCGAATGAACCGCTGCTAACTCTTGTGTAGCTCTAACTCGTAAGCTACATTGTCAATCCTCTTGGATATTCTGTAAGGACCAATATACCGGGGACTAAGCTTACCATTCTTATAAAATCTCATAATGCCCTTCATGGGTGAAACTTTCAAGTATGCCCAATCATCTACTTCAAACTCTAAGTCCCTTCTCCTAACATCAGTGTAGGATTTATGATGACTCTGCGCTGTTTTTAACCTTTGTTTGGATAACTTTCACTTTCTCCATAGCTTGATGAACTAAGTCTGGTCCTATCAACCCAGCTTCACCAACTTCAAACCATTCAATTGGAGATTTGCATCTTCTCCCATAAAGAGCTTCATAGGGAGCCATTTGAATGCTAGAATGGTAACTATTATTGTAAGAAAACTCAATGAAAGGTAGGTGATCATCCCAATTACCCTTGAAATCAATCACACAAGCCCTCAACATATCTTCTAAAGTCTGAATAGTGCACTCTGCTTGACCATTTGTCTGAGGATGAAAAGCGGTACTCAAGTTCACCTTTGAACCCAAACCTTTCTGGAATGACTTCCAAAATTGTGCAGTGAATTGTGCACCTCTATCTGATATAATTGAAACTGGAACTCCATGAAGTCTAACTACCTCTTGAAGATATAATTTGGCATAATCCTTTGTTGAATGAGTAGTCTTTACCGGCAAAAAATGGGATGATTTAGTCATTCGATCTACAATTACCCAAATGGAATCGTGTTGCCTGCGAGACCGCGGCAAGCCTGTAATAAAGTCTATTTCAATCATCTCCCACTTCCATTCTGAAATATCTATATTCTGAGCCATACTACTGGCCTCTAGTGCTCTACTTTAACTTGTTGGCAATTCCGACACTTAGCAACGAACTCTGTAATGCCTTTCTTCATATTACTCCACCAATAAACCTCTCTCAGATCACAATACATCTATGTGATACCCGGATGGATAGAATATCTGGAGCTATTAATTTCCTTCATGATCCTCTCTTGAAGTTCATCCAAACTTGGCACACACAACCTACCTTGATACCTCAATACACCATCTCCCCTTGTTCAAAAGCCATTACTTTTTTCTTATGAACATTTGCCTTTAATTCAAGCAAAATAGGATCTTCGTCTTGTTTCTCTTTCACTTCAGACACTAATGATGATTCAGCCCCATTCATCACCACAATTTCTCCTTCGCTGGAATCCATTAAATAAACTCATAATCGCTCAAATCTATGCACCTCTTTTGCTAATTCTTTCTTATCTTCCTAGCAGTACTACCCATAAACAATCTACTCATCAAAGCATCATTAACAATATTAACCTAACCTGGGTGATAAAAAATACTCATATCATAATCCTTGAGTAACTCTAACCACCTTTTTTGTCTGAGATTAAGCTCTTTTTGACTAACCACTTACTGAAGACTCTTGTGATCGGTGAACACATCCACATGAACACCATAAATATAATGACGCTATGATAGAATGCAGCATTGCAGCGCGATTGCTACAAGATCTCTTGTGCAGAAGAAAGAAGACCCTGGTGCCTTCACAATCCCATGCACTATAGGGTTGTTACACTTTGCTAAGGCATTATGCGATCTTGGTGCTAGCATCAATCT